>JALIZH010015552.1:0-140523 GCA_030522465.1 Rhipicephalus appendiculatus
GCGCATAAATGCTCGTGGTTTAAAGTATGCTGCCCATCACATAGTATGCACTAAGTGATTGAAGTACGCACTAGGGACTGGATGTCGCTATCGCGTTCAACTCTTAAAGGCGAAGCTTAAGGGTCCCCCCAATTTTTGGCGTATTTATTAGTCAGTTTTCTTACTTACAGATAAAATAGCAGGCAAGCATAAATAGCAAACACTCTTTTCAAGCTATTCTGTCACATTGACGAAAGCTTGGTGATGTCTTCTGCAGGGAGTTAGAGAGCATGGACGCCACGCCTACACTCGGCGTTACTGCAAAGACGGATAGATGAAAGTACCCGTATGCAGGCAAACGCGTGGCTAGTAGGCTGCAGATGCTGTCAGCCATGTATGCTGATGTTACGCGCCGGAGTCAAATTCTGATGCGCCGCGCGTGCTATTAAATGACCTTCAGAAAAACAGAAATCTGCAACAAAATGAACCCGTATTATTTATCCCCAGCCAGATTTCACAACCTGCAACAGAAGTGACATTAGAGTAACTCTGTTAAGGCATGAGGCCAAGTGGAAAAAGCAAATTTTTTGTCAAAATGTCATTTTATTTGTTTTGGTCATGTTAAATGCGCAATTTATTGCGCATCATTTTTCTGCATAAATTTTCTGCCTACGCAATTTTTTTCTTCAGGAGATACAAGCAAAAATGTTAGAACACCCATCACATACGAAACCGAAACTGAAAGTGCCAGTTTTGTGTGCGTCATAAGATTAGCTTGATATATAATATTTTTTTGGTTATTTAACAATCATATGAAGTGCGGACGTGTAATAATGCTCTAAAAGCATTGTAAACGCACCATTTTTAATCATAAAAGGCATAAACATCTCACCAGATGAACGCGTAACGTGGTACATGTGTTGTTCACGCTCAAGGACACGTATGTGAGCCTGTAAACCTTCAAATTTGCTTTGTTTGACGCTGTGTGTCATTTCAATAACAGCAAAAAAGCACATTTGACATTTTTAAGCAAATTTGGATCTATGCTGGCCTCTACACTGCAAAAACTTGCCTCACAAATGATCAGCACCGCACCACGAAAGCATCCAGTCATGTCACTGATACTACAATACAGGCTAGAAAAAAAATTAAGAGTTGCCGCTCGAGCAATGGCACACAGTATTAAGGTCCACGATAGAACTGGCTACAAATACTGAGAATTTTAGCGCTCCTGATCACCTTGTGCAAGCGCTGCACCTGTTTCAAATCTTTTTTTTTGTTGATTTTCGCAAAACATACTTCTGGCATTTCTCCGTACGCGAACAGTCATAACTTTTTGCTAATAAACATTTTTCATTAAAACTTGGCACACTTTCTCATCACATTAGTAGGCGTGCAATGAACCTCAATAAGCAAAATCGTGCCACAAGATTTATTATGGCTATCTGTTATCCGAAGGTGCCCCTTGTGCTAGTGCGCACTTTTTTGGTTATTTAATCACTATGGTTTTAATATTCATCAAATCTCATTTGTTTTCGTTCATTGCACAGGCGAACGCCTTTTTTATGTCCCGGCAAAAAAATAGTTTTTTTTTAGTGAGTGGAACTTGAGTTAGGAGTGTTGGCGTAAGGCCCACTTTTAATGATATTTTTAATAATGAAAAATTAACAAAAAACAGGACTTGCTTTATAATGCTCACATGCACCTAACAAGATGTGTTTTTATTGTACACTAATCATCTGTAGTTATTATCTAGTGATTATTGTTTTTTTTTAATTTTTCCCCACGCTTGGCCTCCTACCTTAAAGTGCTCCTCACCAGCTTCCCAAAATAGAAAAAACGAGCGCAATATTCTCTCCTGGCGTTTCTCGTCTTTCTTGCACACTTCCGTGACGCAGACAGTGATTCCCGTGACGTATATAGTGTACATGCTCTCGATTGGTCCATATACGCGAAATATCAGATGCGAATGGTCTCCTGCACTGCTTTGCCATGCAGCCGGCCATCCGTTCTTCCTTGTCTCGCATTACTATCGTGCGCGATCAACTGATTTCGCTTCATTTTGTGTTTCTGACTACGCAAGCTGCGATAACAGCATGTAGCCCAGCAGCGCGAAATCCTGATAGGCTCGAGCGCTTAGTGCTCACATTGTTCACGTGCTTTTAAGAAATAAGTGGCGAGGAGGCTATATCGCCTGTAGGAAGGGTAGCGAAGGCGAGGAGGGAACAACTCCCTCGTCTTTAAACGCGGGGTGGTGAGGGGCCCTTTAATCGGTTTCGGTCTTCTGCTTTCAGCAAAATCTGCTTTGATATTTACCATTCCCGCTGCGCTGGCTACTCAGGCAAAAACCCTGTTCTAGATGAACTGTGTACAGGCGCATTGAACCTCTTATTTATTTTTGTATTTGCAACTTGCCTAAGGTTTGAAGACTAAGTGGAGAAAAATTACGCTCTTTGTCCTAGGCACTTGCGTGTTCAAAATGCAACTCATTGTTCAATAGAGGAAACTCTATTCATAATAACGCTTATTTTCTATTTGGCTAACAAGACGCTGATATTCTAGGGCATGTCAACTTTTAGCTCCTTTAATCTTCAGTTTTAGCTCCTTTTCAGATCTGCGGTACAGAAACCCTGGCGTTAACATATATCTGCTAGTTTGCCGGTGGCGACATAAATTAAGAGAAGACGCGTACAAAAAATTCCAAGGCCTGCATTGAGGTGAATGCCCTTAATACAACACATGCATTTCCAGTTCGTAAATTCGAAGGTATGCTTGATTATGTTTTTCAACTGTAAGCCCACAGCATTCGCATGTATATTACCTCTACGTGGAGCGTTATTATTCGCTTACTTGGACGTCTCTTGACAGCGATCGGCAGAGGGGAACCTGCCAAAGGAAAAAAAAATGTTCCTGATAATTTAGAGAAGCTGCGACGAAAAAATAACCAGATGTCAGCTGCCGGCTACAGCAAGTTTGTAATATAGGAACAAGGGAAAAGCTTACGTTGTTCTAGTTTTAAGTAATGTGACATTTTTATCAGCAGCTTTTCTAGTGCGCATTGCTTATTTTTCGCAGCTCTAAAAAAATACCACGACGGACCATCGAGCGCACATCCGTAGCTTCTTTCAATGCTGCGTTGAAAGAAAAACTTCAAAGGATAACTTGTTTTTACTTTTACCTATTCGAAAAATATTGCCGAATATTTTACACCCTGCAGATGTGAGGAAGAAAGCACGAAAACGCGTCCTCAGCAGCTTACGCATGTTGTTTCGTTAGCACAATAGAAAAGGAGAAAACCGTAAGAAATATGTGAGGAAAAAATGTATTTGCGCACTTTGTCATAAACATGCAACCTACTCAGTTACCCTGTTTCCGTTTATTTAAGACGGTGACAACATGAATTGTAGCGTCTCCCGGTCTTCTAAAAGGAGGTCGTGAGACAAAGCTTTGTGTTATTATCAAGAAAACTGTCCGCACACTGTTATGCCGTACATTAGGTAAGTAGATTCTTTCAATATGCATGTCTTTGTTGGTCACGCGTACCATACCGGGGCGCCGCAAATGTTGCAGGAAATAGTAAATTGAACGACAACACAAAACGTTTATAAGTAGGTTGAGTCAATGAAGTCTGGCGCATTGGGAGTAAAGATCTTCTTCAAAATATATTTCTTGCAGAATCGTGGTAAGTGCCGCCTCTAAAAGTAGTTTTGAACAACGGAATAAAAACGTTTTCAAAAGATTGAATCATACAATGTTTAATGCCAACTGTCGAGCCGCGGTCACGAAAATCTACGCTTATCATGAGAAGGGGTGCATGGCCAGGTCTGTGTGAATTAAAGCAGTGGTTTCACTGAATGTAAGGAACAGTCAAACATCTCCCTCAGCGACCTAAGGTGAACATCTGAAGAATGTCTTGATTTTTTATTTACCTATATGCTGGACGCCTAGCAGTGAGAGGGTTAATGTGGCGGGGTTTGAATATAAAATATGTAGTTGGCCATTATAATTACAGAGTGATCCAGCATATGTTTCTTGTGCAGTAGATGCTGTTGCTTTCTCGCATCAGAAGAATCAGATAAGACGAATCGGATGTCGTTGCTGGTGCCGTTAGCGCACGTGTGCAACGTCCTGTAAAACCTTACAGTACATTAAAAAATCAACTTTAGCGAGACGCGCATCGTGCTGCTAGTTAGACGAGTACAACTAATACCCAAAGTATTTTGTCAGGTGGATTTCCTTAGCCATGTGCCATGTGCTAACAGCTGGTAAAAATCTACTTTATAAGGCACCAGTACTAGATGTCATTCGCACACTACTTTTGGAGTCAGTTCCTGTTGTCGAAACATGGCTCCAGCGACATACCCCATTCAGCGATTCGTCATCGCTTGCTGTTTCCAACGTTCTCTGGAGTTTTGTTTTGTACGCGTGTAAAGCAACATATGAAACCTAAAGGCGTTGTATCATAGTTTACACGGTGCTTTACCATTTTACACTGATGAGGGTGAATTTCTTGATCAAATAATTCTTATTCCATAATGATGTTTATAGCGGCAGCAAAGACACGTTCAAGAAAGATGTGACATACACAGGTGCTATCTGTGTGCCAATTCTTTGTCCGGTCCGTGTTATCTACTGCACTATGAATTATACCTCCTTGCATCATACCAATCCACCCAAAATATCTACGTCACTGAGTCGTATTGCATAGCACACTCACACACACACAAAAAAAAACGGAAATATAAGATGACATGCATTATTTCATTGATACTCGTCACCACATGCGGTCCTTGCCTAGGGTCGGGCGTTGCAGTTGTTCATTTAAACGATTCTGAGGTGTAGGATCCGTCCGTAAAACAACGATACTGGGCCTGGTAAAACAGTTATGGATCCGATCTACACTTAATACATAAATTCTTCAAGATTGCTCCCTAGGACGTCGATAAACCGATTACAACGGGATTCCAAAGCTGCAAGCACTCGCTGAATATCACCTGTCGTGACCTATCTCACAATCTCTGTGATGGCTCGTTCGATGGTGAGAACACCGTCGAAATGCTGATCGTTCTAGCTTCTCTTGAGATGTGGGAACACGAAGGAATCTGCCGGGCTCACATTTGGGCTGCATCAGGGCTGCATCAGCCTTGATGGGAGCCCGGTGAACTTTTTCCTTGCGATGACCTAGGAAGCAATATTGAGGAATTCAAATTATATGTACGTACTGCATCAATAAATTCTTTTTACCAGACCCGGTCCCGTTCCTCAACGGGCAGATCCTGTACTTGGGCATTCAGCGTACTCATTTCTGACACGTCTGCCAATGTAGTTTAACTGAACAGTGAATCTCCTACACAGTGGCCTGAAATATTTCAATTATTGTAAAGATTTCGAAGATGAATTGGTAGCGCCCTTATAAGTGCTTAATAAATTGATTCATCTCTTTTGCGAACGCGATGAAAGTTTATCCGCACCATATAGCTGGAGTGCTTTACGCATTTCTGTCGTTCGCGATAGCATAAGAAATGAAGGTTTTTACTTTCTTTCCTTCCTTACCTTTCTATTCCCCCCTTACCCCTTCCCCAGTGCAGGGTAGCAAACCCAAAATTTTCTTCAGGTTAACCTCCCTGCCTTTCACTTAACCTTTCTCTGTCTCTCTATGCGTGATGTTCCTGAATTGCCTATGCAGCGCCAAGCAAAAAGTGACATGGCACGGCACGCGCATTCGCCGCTATAAATAGCCGAATTGCATTTCTTGCGTAGGTTTCAAGCGCGCCTATGTGTAACGCAAATGGTATTGAAGCTGGCACAAAGGCCCGGTTGATGCTTTCGCGATACACGCGCTGCGCATCAGTACCGCTGTTCCCAAAGCATTCTTTTGTAGGAGTAAGAAGTCATTATTTTGTCATTTATTACATATATAGTGCTAGTGGGCATCTTCGACTTGTTAAAGGGCGCTTGAAGTATCTAGGAAGACACGTATTTATTGGGTCATCATAACGTCTACAACCTGAAGCCTAAGCTTGCGCCTATTTACAGTAAATACCTAGTCATTATCCAAGTGAAGTGTTCTAAGACAGTGGGATGTATTGTTTGAGGCAAGCTAGTGTTCCTCTTACTAACCAACCATGTGTCCGGGAGCTGCTTTGCAGCAAATCGACCTTCACCGAAAAAGACGAGATTGTATGCTGCCCTTTTGTTGCCTGGTGTAGTAGGCTGAACTCTCGAAGTTCTTTACACGTGCCGAAAAAAAAAGAAAAGCCTTACAACTCGGGGGAGGAGCGATGACGTTGTGGTTGAAATGGTCATGCAGAAATAGGGATGCGTTTTGGTTGCGATATATATGAAGGACACGGCTCACTTCTGTACCAACAGGGTCGTTTTTTTCCTGTATACGCTGACGCAAGCGAATTTGTTTTGCAAAGAATTAGACTAATCCCTAACTTTAACAAGGAAGCGAATTTTATAAGGAAGCGAATGCTTCCCTATAAAATTTCCTATTTTGTTCAGTATTGCCAAACTGACCAGCGGCCATAAGGAATTCCTGATGCATCACCATAAATTTGTCCGAGAATAAGCAAACATATAGTGATTACCGCTTGCGTAATTCCTATTTGAAGTACTACAATATATTAATGAAAATGTTCAAAGTGTTCTCGTGAATTATAAAGGTAATTCCTGTGAACGTGGTGTCGTTCAGTTTTACCGGAATACAATATTTATCTCTGACGACAAGATTGGCAGCAAAAATGACCAGCTTACAATATGACACCAACAATGGGGACTAATAACAATGGCGAAATCTGAAACGGTTACCACGGTTACACGTAGAATTCCCGGTTTGCCGAGTCGCCCTTGTTTGCATGAGTTTTGGTTGGGCTTGAACCTGCGAAAAATTATCATGCATTTAGGCCTCATCGCACACTGTTTCAGTTCTGTTCAATTCATTCCGCCTACACACAAATAGATAATAGAGCAGCGAAACAGTGCGCGTATAAATAAAGTAAACAAATTATTGAAAGTATTTATCTTGTCCATCAGGCTATTTGTCAGTTGAGGTTTTCTTGGAGGCGAAAGGCTCCGTGGAGAAAGAAAAGGAAGGACAAAAAAAAAGAACTCTACTTCTTTGTAGACTTTTTGCAATCGCCAGCAGAATTTTTTTTTGTTTTACTTAATCATACTGTACAGAACACTAGCACTGCCATACTCAGTCCCGGCGCAGACCGTCGCCCTTGGCACATGGTTGAACAGCATTTTATTGTTACAGAGATATTTATCTCAATATCTATTCAAGGTATCGTATACTGCTTTTTATGGGTTTCGTTCCGTGACAGCTCGTCATCATCCTGCTTGTAATTTATCGACAAAGCCTTCAGAAAATAATATTAAGAGCAATAATACAATAATAAAAATAATTGTTGGTGTTTTACGTCCCAAAACCACGGTGTGATTATGAGAGCCGCCGTAGTGGAGGGCTCAGGAAATTTCCATCCTCTGAGGGTCTTTAACGTGCACATAAATCTAAGCCCACGGGCCTCCAGCATTTTGCCTCTAAGAACATTCGGTCTCTGCGGCCGGGACTCGATGCCATGAAGTTAGACTTTGGAAAACATTTTCGGAATACTTTGGTGCATAAATAAATGCGAGAACGCACACAAACAAGTATCAACGCCTAAAGTATTGAATAGCCGTACCCCAATTCTCAGGCAGGTACGTTAACCTGCGAAAGCATTCGTATTCTGGCGAAATGTTTTTCCTACACTCAAGAAAAAATGGTAGTTGAAGCAACACCGCAAGAATAAAATTTACGAGTGCCTTCCTCATAATTTGTTGTGTGTTTGCTAGGGGCAAACGCTAGGACGTTAATCCCTAGAAAACATCATCACTAAATATTCTGTTGCGAAAAATATAGCCTTCCAGAGACGAGTGACTTTCAAATGGAATGTCCCAATGTGGCAACGTACTACGACATCCCTGTAAATACAGTTATTTTACTCTAATCGAAAAACAGATGACATAAATTTGTAGGGCTCTTCTGCAATTCATTGTAAGTAAGCACTGAGAGAGGTTTCCCAAAGTTGCCGAAGTAAAGTCATTAACATTACACAAACAGAGGATGTATCGCACACACCTGTGGTGAAAGGATGAAGCAGGCAGTTGCACAGCAACAAAAAGTAAAGAAAATAGCGCTTCGTGTCCTCTGAAAAACAAACAGAGTTCACGGATAATAATGCGACCTGTTTGGAATAGATAAAGCTATACTGGATCACGTTTGCGTTCGCGTGTGTTCTTTCACTCGCTTTCTGTCAACAGTATTGGAACATTCACAACATTTTGTCTGTTTTATATTGGTGTTAGGTAACTGAGGAACAAGAAACACACCTTTTAATAAATATTTCCTCGGTGGATTTTCATATCCGACAACGCACTCGACAAATTCAAACGTTATCACGAAACACTGTCGCAAACTAGCGATCTTGCGAGGCAGTAGTACTATCCAAGCAGTGAATAAGTATCCTGTCGAAGGTATGCACGCGGAGAGAGAGAGAGAAAGGCAAAGGAAAGGCAGGGAGGTTAACCAGGTTGCACCGGGTTTGCTACTCTACGCCGGGGGGAAGGGGGGAAGGGGAGAAAAAGAAGAGAGAAAGAAAAAAGAAAAGAGCGAACAAGTCATACGCTCACACACATATCAGCGTTCACAGCGCACACACAGGCTTTCACAACCGAGAAATATTTTAGTTCGGTTCCTCTGCGGTTGTCTCAAACTGGAATGGAATCCGAGATGCTAAAAAAGGCTTGCAAGGACTGGCTCCAAGGAATCCAGGACTTGCAGTGCGCATTGAGCTGATGGAGTTGTCAGCCTGTTGAGAAGAGTGCGCATCGTGGTCATGAGAGACCTCAACACAGTGAGGGCTTGTAGATTTTCGTCGCGGAAATCTTCTGTGGACGATGATTGCTGGGCATTCTGCACCGGCTCTTTATGAGTGCTCAGAGGTGGTAGTGAGGGCCACGCGACATACGCCGCCGCGTTCAAAGCCTCTGCATCTTGTCGGCTCTCCGACTGTGATGCGTTGGGTGGTGGTGGTGGCGGCAGTGGTGGTGGCTTAAGATAAGTCAGTCGGTCTGTCGGAGTAGGAGATCGCGGTGTCCGTACAGATTGAGCAGCAGTAGCCCTAGACCTTCGTCGCCGATGCGAGCGCCGTTGTCTATTTCTTACAATGTCAGCAGCCTCTTTGTGCTTTGAGCCGTCCCGTACCATCTGTTTCAAGACACTCCATTCTTTCTTAACAAATGGACAGTCTCTTGATGACGCTTCGTGCGATCCTTAACAGTTGGTACATTTCAGGGTGATTGCTCGGCAGGATTCCGCGTTGTGTGGCTCTGCACAGCGGGGACAAATCACCACGTTCCGGCAAACTCCGCTCACATGACCCATTTTTTGACATTTACGGCACTGGAGTGGTCTTGGTGTAAATGGACGTACCACGTGACGAAAGGGTCGCACCTTCACGTGGGATGGCAATGTGTCGCCTTTGAAGACGATCTTCACGCAACGCGAGTTGCCCAGTCGTGAAACTTGGACGATATTGCTATCGTCACTAACTGCCTTGATGAGCTTTGGAAGGTCACCACAAGGAATGGAGATGTCGACATCGTATATTACACCTACGACCATGTCCTTGCTAAGTGGAATGTGAGCTCGCACCTTGATAGCATCGAAGTCTGTGACCCTGGTCAGAGCAAGCAGAGATGCCTAGTGTATAACGTCGATGGCCAATACATTCTTGCGGGGGTTGACTCGAACATCCTTGATTTCGGTCGGTACCAGCGACTCCAGTTTTCTCGAGATTGTCTGCCGATTCAGGTGTCTCAGATTGGCCGATGGCGTAATTGGCACAAATAAGACGGTGTAGTTCGTTGAAGACACATTCGGATTCACAGTGGATGCGGTTGAAGGTGGTGAAGCAGCCAGAGATCTTCGCTTTGGTTTACTATTTTAAACAGGCGTGAAGTCATCGTCGGAATCGTCACTGCTCGCCGAATACAGTTCGGTGGACTCACTGTCGACATCGCTGAGTTCCCTGTTCCTTTTCCTCGAGGGGCCCGCCGATGGCGGCGGCATGCCTGGAGCGTGCGCAGGCGAGTCCACTTCCACTGTAGCCAAATAAAATACCGATCGCTACGCGAGGAACATGAAAAATCAGCAAAAAGCTGTCACCCGGTAAACAAAGCGCTGTGCTTGTTTGTTTGTTTGTTTGTTTGTTGCCTGAGTTTTATGGCTTGTACCCACTCTGGGGGATTGGCCAAGAAAGCGTAGTGTTACCCTTGGACTACAACTGCACTAGAGGTTATAAATATATTGAAAAAAAAATAAATAGATAAAATAAGAAAGAGAGAGAGAAAAGGAAATAAAATCAAATAATAAACTTTTAAATTTTTGTAAAGACCAGACATCTGAGTTTACTTCACCCAACAATTAGAATATTTGGGTTATTAATGTTATTTCAGTGTTATTTATTAGATATTTAAAGTGGAATACGTTTAGTGGCTTGCACAAACTGGCAAACAGCGTCAAATATGTCCCTGTGGCAATGTCCCAAGACAGAGGCACCGAAGCTTAGTACAGTTTCCGCCGTTAACCTTATACCTAGCCTCAAGAATGGAATAACTAGAAGTCTTTTTCTAAGTAATGTGTATCGTCGACATGATAAAAAATAATGCTCAATAGTTTCTATTTCTTCACAAAATGGACAGAGGGGGGGATATCGCCAGACCAGCTCTGTGTAGATATAGATTTAGAGGGGGGCACACGGCATCTAAATTCAGTAATCAAAATTTCAAACTTTCTGGACTGACTCCACTGAGGTTTCCATGGAAATTTGAGGTGGTTATATTCTGTCGATTTTGTAATTGTTTCAATCATATCTGTACAAATAGATACCTTTCTATATCTGATCGCAGTGATGTATTCCACTTCTGGAAGTAGCGAGATTATTGGGCCTTCAAGCGATGCTCGGGCTAAGGAATCGGCCAGCTCATTTAATATTAATCCACAGTGACCTGGAACCCACACTAACTTTAGGTGTTTCAGCTGAGGCGGTACTAATGTGCGGAATGTGCAAGAGGCACACTTCGTCGTCATCCCACGCGGAGAGAGTTCAAGGAACTCTTAGGCGGCTACAGGGGGGAGATATTTTTTTGAAGAGATCGGATGGCAGTCTATGGCCTGTACGTTTTATATCGAGGGCAAGCAGATAGTATACTAACGCTCATGCACAAAACAATCAGCATGCGGAGCTAGAGCAAATAAAAAAATTGGGGGGACCCTTAAGCTTCGCCTTTAAGAGTTGAACGCGATAGCGATATCCCGTCCCTACTGCGTACTTCAATCACTTAGTGCATACTATGTAATAGGTAGTATGCTTTAAACCAGGAGAAATTATGCGCGGCAAATGTGGGAAATGTTTTCGAACTTGCTATGCACCCACTACGTGGTGTTAAGTGAATACGCGCAGTAAGGTGTGTGCCGTTTGTAATGGGTGGCTGGCTTTAAACTATGGAATCGTTATGATAGTCACATATTCTGACGCCCGATGGCAATGTACGCTTGTACCACGCAATATTCCTGGGATATTACATGTTATATTGCGACGCCTATATAAAGGACGCTTGCGTTTGCGAAGCATGGAAGTTATTTTCACTGCATTTCCAAGCAGAGGAAGTTATTTTGTCTGTATTTCTAAGCACCGGCATGTTCTGGGATGTCCTTCAACGGGCTCTGAAGAAACGTTTTGTAATCAATTCTTACACTATACGTTATCTTTTGCCAACATCACTGGATGAAGTGCCCTTTGATATGTTTTTCCTCATGGGTATGCACAGCCTATGGAAGACACGTATGCAAGACCGCAACGCAGAACCTACAGTTTCTTCGAGAACACATTTTATTAGAATGGCTGTTCACCTAAAGGACATTTATGAGGAAATAGATTTTGAACCGGACTGGTACCCCATCTTGGTGAGGTGCTTGGCCTCACCATCTTTTGTGTATGACATGAGTTGATGAACTCTCGCTGCTCTAATGCACTTCGCTAGTCGTCGAGTGTTTCCTTAGTAACGCCAGAGCGCTTATTGTCGCTGTGTGATTGTACTTGTTTCAAACTATTAGTGCCGTTTATGTTCATTCTAACACACATTTTAATAAATACCATGAAAGAAAAAAAAAGAGGCATGGCGGTGTGGAAGAACACCTGCTTGCCACGCAGACGACCCGGGTTCGATCCTCACTCGGACCCGAAAATTTTTATTATTTATTTTATTTGCATCTTTCTCGATTTTTCGGTCACGGACAAGATGATAATTTTTCGGTCACGGACAAGATGGTGATTTTTCGCTCACAACCAACGACGCCGACACCGACGCCGACGCCGAAGCCGGAATTTCTGCGAAACGAGCTCTTTAACGCTTTCGCGTTAAAAAACGTAGGCCTCGACATGCGTGACTTTTGTTACTCTTTGTGATGCTTTGTCAGCCTTCTTCGCCGCTGTATACTTACGACACGTTCTCGTACGCATCTTGGCCACTACTTGGCCATAATAAAAACAACCTGAATGCAAAGCAATTTTAAAATGCTGGTTAAGTGGGCTTGTTGGTTCGCACACATAGTTTTTCAAACAGCGCGGAAACGGAACACCAAAAATAGACCTCAGAATAGACCTGAGAATAGACTTCAGACCTCAGCGCCTGTTGTGTGGTCTAGTCTCAGTGTCCCTTTTCTGCGCTGTTTGAAAAAGCAATTTATTAGGGCGAATCCTCCGCAGTGCCAGCTCATTTTTAAGCACCGAATCAATTTCTCAACTTGTAAAATGCAGAATAGCCGTCAAATCTTCGCAATTAAGTGTGAGAGGTGAGGATTTGTGCCTCGGATCTTGCGAACGACAATAATTGCGGCGTTCTGAATACTGAAACAGCATATAACGAAATTAAGTGAGTGGTCATTACCATAAAATGTATAGGTCGAAGGGAGTGTCACACAACACTGTGTGATAACTGTTGTGGTCATCATGTTGCATTTCTATCCTTTTATGATATTTACACCAGTACATACAAAAATGAAACTGCAGTAATTCCTTGCAGCGAGTTATCTATGCACCTCGAGATTACCTTGATCATCTGCAGGCACAGCGAGCGACTGTACGCGATGAGGGCAAATTCTAGACTCAGTGCCCGTGTCTGTCTCTACGAATATTAGTTAGCAACAAACATATAATATGCAATTTCATTGTGATTTATTGAAACTGTAATTAACAAAATAACAGACAAGGGAGAAGTATTTGATGCAATGCGCCTCGTCATTTATTCACTCAAGAGCATGAGCACTTCTCGGCATCTGCGCACAGCATGACTTGTATAAGGCTCTGAAGAGCATAGTCATTTCTATATTACATATTACGCCTCTGTTCTTCCCGCTTAACCCAACACAAACATACCGTATTTCAGCAGGTAATTCTGATGCTCACCTTGACAAGCAATGCTGCTGGGAACCGTAGGACTGTAATTATTACGCCGGAAAATGTTGGGAGAAAACGTTCGACGTGTAATAGGCGGGATAATAACCTAATTTAGATCAAGACTCACGCGCCAGCCACTGAAGTTCTAAGAAAACGTTTACCAGCAAACAAATAAGAACGCATGCTCTACAAAATCGGAAATTACATCGACCCTCGATTTTCTAAATATTGTCACATCACTTCAGGGGTCCAGGCAGGGCTGCCAACCATAGGGTAATTACCCTGCTTGTTGGGTTTTTTTTCGGAATTTTTCGGCCAGCGTAGGGTAGTAGGGCGGTAATACGTTTTTCTTGTAAGACGTAGGGCAGTAATGCATGTTGTTGGGCTAGTTGGTTAATCGATTTTGAAGAAATGTTTAAACTGCGCGGAGAAGACAACACGTTAGACACGTAGAACACGCTCACACGAAACGCAGCTTTGAAGACGTTTTTAAACTGCGATTTTTGCTCGTCAACAACATTTTGCTCGTCACGTAGGGTAATTTCAACATTTTGCTCGTCACTGATCACTGAAAAATGCAGAAGATTCGCGTGACATATCCGAGGGTTACATTCCTGACATGATTCGAAAACGAAATCTTTCTTTGGATAAAATTAGAATAGTTTAAATTCAGGTGTCACCACCACAGGGCAGAGACGACAGGTAATACGTCACACATCCTTGTGCTACCATTGTTGTTTTTTCTCGCGGATGGTTATTTCCCTCACTGTCGTCTCCCATTCGTTCGCTGCGTGGAGGGGCTTTTAAATTTTGTGACGGCGGTCGGCTTCAGTTATTGAGGCGAAAGCCTTAGATGCTTCATCAATCACGAAAAGTGATTGTTGGCGTCAACGCGAGTGTTGCAAAAATCCTCACGATATAACGACATCGCCTCATGACGTCATCATGAAGTCGTGACGTCACTGTGACATCACAATGTGACGTCACATCACGACGTCATCACACATCATCGTCGCATGGTGGGCCGATCCCGGAGGCAATGCAAACCACGCTAGTTGCAGAGATGTTTCGAGTCGGCCATTGACTCTGAAGAAGAAGAAAAAGAAAATGGCTTTCGTCTTCCAGCCATCTTAAGTGAATGCGAGTATTTTCGATGACAGTGGATCGATGGAGGAAATACCGTCCCTCTAATAAAGAGGCTGTGACTTACGCTCCGCCAAGCTCAAGATTTTATTATTATTATTATTAGTAGTAGTAGTATTATTACATTACAGCGTGGTATTTTCCAGCGGAATTAATGCTCTCTTCTCATAAAAAAACACTCTACATTCACAGCTCATCTTTCTGCGCTTCATCGCAGATTAACCTTAGTTTTCCTGTTTGTTTTTTCTCTTGCGTTCTGCCTACTTTTCCGGCACGAATCCTGCAGTCGTCTTTCACTTTGTTCTGTTGCCGACCTGTTTACTTTACCATAGTTGTCCTAAAAAACCAAGGCCACGTTGGTTAGCGCCCTAAGATACACCCGAGTGTACATTTCCACATTAAATTAAAACACGATCCCTTTGATTTTTTACATTCCCCACGCATGTACAGAAAAGAATAGATTTTTCGCCTTAGATAATGCAGATTTATAACTAGGCGTTCTAATACAACCCGGACCTCCCTTCGAACAGCAAAGCACTTCCCCTTGAATTATCGGAAAATATATCCTTGCTTATTTCGTCTCTACCCTTACTGTAATAAGGTATCGCTGCCATCCAGTTTTTTTTCCTTCTGCATGCATGATCTTTCGCTTAACGTTATTTGTGACCGTGTCGCTTATACTTCCAGACATATACTTGCTGATAAGTCTCCTACATTTTTTTGAACTTTGAGTCAACGCTCTTCCCATGAAAATACCGGAACGCCTTTTTCTCCCATCTGCTGTCTTTCATGTTCCGTAGTCTTTCTTCGAAACAAGTTTTCAAAGAACTTCCGTCTCCAGCATCACCATACATTTGCACGTCGCACAGTGTAGTCTGTACGGTATCAGTGTTACAAGGCGCTATTTTTAGGTGTAGGGTAAAACGTACGGTAATCAAAAATGTTGTGTAGGGTAAAGTAGGGTAATTTTGACCTTGGGGTAAGACATTTTCCAAAAATCGATTGGCTAGGTCCAGGCCGAGTTTACTCAACGTAGAGGAGCAGGGCTCTTGCCAATTGCGTCGGTTGGGCTCGCTCTCCAGAGGGTTGGTTGGTTGGTTGGTTCCTTTGTGTGTTGGCGCAACCCACCTCGGGGGATAGGCCATGAATCGGACGGTGTCTTGCTTAAGATAGCACACGCACTTTCCTTCTTTCGTGGCCTGTGCCTCTGCCTATGCATATCACCCATTACTACAGGTGGCAATATTCCCTCCCCTCCTTCGCGAAAAAAAAAAGCATCACCTCGATGCTCCAGGGTAGGTGTGAGAAAAAAAGTCACAATTTCACCGCAAAGGGTGAAGCAATGAATGCGATAGCAACAATTTGCAATGTTACACGAAGTGAGGCTGGCAGCTAACTCTTTTGGATCCGATCTCACGCAACTCTACAAAACGCTGGTGTACGAGGAAACGGCCGCTCCAGGGACACTTCTCGCACTGTCTCTTCGCGTTGAGAGCGCAGCACGTAGAAGGGTATACGAGCCGCCTGCTGATGGCCGCCGAGTTGGCGAGATAGCGCACGCGCCAGCTATGGCGACCGCGCCCTTAAAATCGAAGTTCACAGTTGCTGCTCGAGCAACCCCCCTCCCCCCTCGCGTCTTTTCATGCTCGTTTAAGACGGACGGGGCGTTTTCTCTTTGCCTCGATGGCAGGTTTCCCGAGCGTGGTGATGTTATCGCATACACCCTCCGAGCGACGAGATGGGCCGGCACATTTGATCTCTGCTTAACCCGCGTTCGTCGCCCCCCGCTCGCGCGATGTTACCCGCGGGTAGAGAGAAAGAGATAAAGAGAAGAGGAAGGCAGGGAGGTTAACCAGAAGGTAGTATCTGGTATGCTACCCTGCACTGGGGTTGGGGAATAGGGGGGTTGAAAGAGAGAGAGAGAGAGAAAAAAAAAGAAAAAAAACGCAGCCGCACACACAAACACGAGAACGTTCCGCTTAGAGTCGTTCTGAGAGGCCAGTAGATCGCAGGAAGCCTATTAGTGCTTGTAAGGCCTTCGTCTGCGATGTTAGGTCTGAACGATGACGTAATAGTCTTTCTTCAGATAGGGGCTGGTCGTCGATCTTGTTGAAGGCCTGACAAAGAGCTTGTCTCTGTGTGGCATATTCCGGACAGTCACACAGAACATGTCGAATTGTTTCTTCGTTGCCGCAATGTTCACAGGCGGCGGTGTCGGCCATGCCTATACGGAACGCATACGCCTGGGTAAACGCAACGCCGAGCCATAATCTACACAGGACGGTAGCGTCACCTCGACGAAGCTTTGGTGGAATTCTAAGGCTTAACGTGGGATCGAGGGAGTACAATCGTGCATGCATGAAATGTGGCTCATTCCAATTTGATGTGGTGCAATGGCGAGCGAGCATGCGGAGCTTCCGAGCAGCGTCTGTCCTCGAAAGAGGTATCGACAGGTCGCGGTCCTCTGTATGGGCTGAACGGGCAGCTTGATCGGCCCGTTCATTACCGATGATGCCACAGTGACTAGGTAGCCACTGAAATGCAATGTGGTGTCCCTTCTCGGTTAGATGGTGTAACATCTCTGCAGTCTCAAATGTCAACTGCTCGTGTGGACCGCGGCGTAAAGGCGACAGTAGAGATTGCAGTGCCGCCTTGGAGTCGCAGAAAATCGTCCACCTTTTTCTCATACGGTCATTAATGAAAAACAGCGCGGCGCGAAGCGCTGTGAGCTCTGCTGCCGTCGAAGTTGTCGGGTGAGCCGTCCTGAACTTGATAGTTGTGGCGATCGTTGGAACCACGACCGCCGCTGTTGAGCTGCTCGGTAGAACGGAGCCGTCGGTGTAGATGTGAGTGGAGTCTTGATATTTCTCGTACAACAGAAATAACGCGAGCTGTTTAAGAGCTGGTGCTGACAGATCTTGTTTCTTCCGGACGCCTGGTATTGTCAGGTTGACGATTGGCTGTTTGAGGCACCATGGAGGAACCGAGGGTCTCGCTGCAGGCGTGAAGCCAGTTGGTAGAGCCTCGCCATGTGCGATCACTGTTCGGCAAAAGGAGGCGCGTGGTCGCTCCGCTGGTAGAGAGGCTAGGTGGTGGTGCGGAGTCCGGGCAAGATGCCTTATGTGCGTCCTCAGCGCTTCAACCTCAATATGAGTCCTTACGAGGTGGTCCTTGGCGATGGCTATTGTCGCCACTGTTGAGGCACTCTTAGGCAGGCCTAAACAAATTCGGAGGGTCTAGGCTTGAACACTTTGTAGCATTCGTCGACTTGTCTTGTTTACGTTAGTTAACGCAGGCAAACTGTAGCGCAGGAAACCAAGAAAAAGCACCCTGTATAGTTGTAACATGGCACTGGGCGACATTCCCCAATTCTTTCCAGCTAAAAACTTGAAGAGATGACAAATGCCTGTCAACCGCTTTTGGAGGTACGAGACGTGAGGACTCCATGATATGTCTCTGTCTATTATGACGCCCAGAAACCTGTGTGATCGACAATACGGTATACTTTGACCATTGATTGATACACTGTAGTTTGTCATGGGCTTGCGCGTAAATGCCAGAAGAGCGCACTTTCCGGTAGAAATTTCCAGCCCTCGATCACGGAGGTACAGAGCAGTTTGAGTGGCAGCTCTCTGGATTCTCGCTCGTAACTGCAGGCGAGTTACCACGCGCTGGGGGAGCTTAGCAACTGCGACTTGATACGTGACATGACGGTGGCGTCAACGGTGACGGCAAAAACCTGTGAAGAGTGTCTAAATAATTGCTATCGCAATAAAAATTAAGCAGCTTAGACAACGCGAGAGGACCAGAATGGTGAAATGTCACGCTTGCACAGTCAATGAGTGATGAGAGATGAATGGTGAGTGAAATCAATTAACGATGAGAAAAAACTAATTAACGGCAGGAACAATTATGAACGCACAAAATAAGGCTTCATATGAACTATATTAAAGCTCGGTTGTCTTCGTTTTGTTCGTGTTGACGACGCAGTGTCCGTAACTACATATTGAACAGCGGAAAAAAAAAACGAGACTCAAAGAAGAGACTGCACAACACGAGCGCTGACTGACAACTAAATGCTTTATTCAAGCCCAAAGAAAAGAAAAAGAAAGGAAAGAGCAGAAATGCGCGCACCCTAAGCACATGACAAGAGAATGCAGGCATGCAGCAAATTTAAGTATTGTCCAAGGGCCGTATTCACAAACGATACTTAAGTGGAGGTACAGTAAGTATAAGAAAAGTACAAGTATAAGGAAAGTTTCAGAAAAGTGTTTCTTGAACGACACTTAAGGGTTACTTTCCGAAGTAGCACTTTTCGGGACAAGTATGTCGCATGGTGTTGAGGCTACGTAAATTATTGACGTGTTCGATCTATTTATTTGCAAATTATTAACTTTTGCACCGAAATAATGGGAAAGAAAAGATTCAGTGGTAACATGCACACAGTGCTGAGTAAAGAAAACAGGTATTTATATTTTTGCGCTTTTTTTTCGGACTTGTCTGGCCACAATGGCCTATAGTCACCCCCCAGCTATAGCCCAGTGATACCCCAGTCAGCTGTTACCTCTCGCCGTCGCAACAGTTATGTTGTGTTCGCGACGTACGGTGGCTTACAGTTTCGCTGTGCTTCGGGGACGTTAAGCATTTCTTCACGGTGTGTGTGTGCAATAATTTTTCTTTGTCTTGACGATGGACAAGAAAAAAATCAACTTCTCCGAGGAAGAACGCGCTGTGTTGTAGGACCTGCTCTCACGCCACCGCAGCGTCGTCGAAAACAAGAGGACCGACGCGGCGTCCGCGAGTCGGAAGCGCGACTCCTGGAATAAGATCGAAGATGAGTTCAACAGCCGCCACAACATCACGCCACGCAAATGGACCCAGCTCAAGAAATGTTGGGAAAACATGAAAGACAAGTGGCGAAGGACGAACGCTGAAGACACGCGGGAACGGTTTGCGACAGGTAAGCATTGGTCTGATTGATATTACGATATTACTAGTGACATATCCTGCATTAGGCCATTGTGCAGCGTTCGGAAATTTACCGCGATGACTTGAAGCGCGGCTTGACTTTAGAGACGCACTGGCATTCCTTCTCTTTAGGTAGCATTCCTTGTCTTTAGGTAATAAGAAGGAACGCCAGCGCGTCTCTGAAGTCCGGCCTCGGCTGAACTCGCGAAAATAGGCAGCGCTCGCGCTCCTTACTTTTGTCACAGCGTCTGCAATCATGGTTGCGTTTTCTTACACTTGTGCTAGGTACAAGGAAGAGTGCAAGTTGCGGTAATAAATCCACTGAGCACTATATGCATCGCTGCGTTTGCACATTCCTTTCGTGCGTCTTGTGCGTTCGTTTAACGTTTGCTCATTAGGCTGTGCTTGAAAAAAAACTTTCTTTTGAAGTCTCACTCAATTCGTTTCTTTGATTTTTTGCATTTCAGGTGGCGGAACACCACCGTCAACCGAAATGACCGACGAGCTGCCGCGCGTAGGAGACATCGCTTCACACATGGCTGTTCGTCTGCCCAACCCCTGCGACAGCGACCGCAGCCGGCATGATGTTATGCCCGGGGGATCGCAGTCCTCGAACCAGCTGTGCACACCTTCTGTCGCTGCACTGCTGTCGCAGACCCAAGGCAGGCCTCTGGAAGAGTCCGGTGGTATGGCTCCTTCGTATTTTTTTCATTGCCCATGTTTTAGGTCTGTTAAGTTCACTTTTTTGTAACACAAATGTGTTTCGTTTATTACGCTGCAACTGTCACGTACGCATTTTCAGTGTCCAGGGGCCGAATTCACAAAGCTCACTTACGATCAAATTTTCGCGCAAGAGAAATTTTGTCGCGTAAGTCGATTCACGAAGCCAAAAAAACCTCGTAAGAGGCCATGGTTATCACATCGGCCGCTGTGATAAAGCGCGCTGCGTGTGTTCAGGAACATGCCAGTGATGGTGATGCACTTGCTATATTTGCTGACGTCACCGAAAAAGGCTCGCAAGTGGATTCACGAAGGAAAAAAGTTCCGCAGAAATAGCGTGGCTACGAGGAAATGCTAAGAGTGGTCCGGACCACTCTTATGAACTATATGGCTGTTTAGAACATGCAACGTCGGTGGGGTATTTGGGCACCGTGGCTGATTTTCAGCTACTTCGCGGCCATGTAAGGCTGCGCGATGATTGCTGGTATATTTTATTTTATTTTGGCGCTTTGAGTTTCGTGCGTTGTTTGCCTTGTACGCAGTGGACAGTACTGACACTCGCACTCGTCCAATAAGCTTGGTGTCGCAGTAATTAAGGAAGCTTATCGGTTGTCCGGAGTGAAAAATTATGCAAGCAAAGACTCGTGGTTGGATTAAAACCAAAGTAGTACGTGAATGGTCGGTGAAGTCGAAAGCGGCGCGCTATTTGGTCAACATTTTTTGTTATGCTGTTGTGCTGCGTCCCACTTCCTCCAATGAGAGGTCCAACGTATGATGATGTACGCAGCATTGGAGGTAAGTACCACCAAAAAGGTTCAGAGGACGACATCAGCTGCTCGCTATTGGAAATAAAAATGAACGGAAGATTTCAGTTAGCTGTTATCAAGGCCTATTACGTGGTTCCACAACTTCTCTAGTTGGATTGGCTTTAACTACCCAATAGGCACGTTGTCTGAAATGCAGCTGTCGCTATGCACGTTGCACCAATCCAGGGCGGGCTCGTACATTGCAAATCACAGCATATTAGAGATTTTCACGATTCTGTATGAAATCACAAACAAATCCAGCTTTTCGACCTTCACTGTTGAGAAACCGAAATGGAAGGCGTTTGTATGGCAAGCAGTCAGAAAGAAATGGCTCCAGTAATTTGAAATGACACCGAAAACGTGTGCGAAAGCTCGCGATTCTCGAGTATATATAAGCAAACTATATTACCGAATTCATGCCTCTTTGACTTTGAGCTGCCATTTAACCTGGCGTGAGCAAATAAATTAACGCTGTTTTCATCCGCTGATATGTATTTTGCTCTAAGCAGCGACAGATTGGACCGGAAATCAAAGTGTAGCCACGGCGAAATCCCCGCTGCAGGCGCCCAGTGTAGCAGACGACAAATGCTAGCAGACGACGGCTTGGGCAAGAGGCGCATTGTGATTGGTTGGGAAGCAGTATTCTCGACATCAGGCCATCTTATGACGTTGCCGAAACACTTCTTTCATCGCGCGGCCCTGTCATATTCGTCATATCTTCCCCCTCGCACATAAGAGCAGTTTTTATCTCGCCATCAAAAACGCGCAAGAGCTTTCTACGAGTTTTCTTAGCACTTGCTCCTGCTGCGTAGTTCGGCAAAACAACATGGCGTCGTAAACAGTGTATGCGTGTGGGTGCCAATTTTCACAAACGCTTCTCGTTTGACTTCCTTCAGCGTTCGACTGGATGTGTTTCGACTGCACGGTGCGTCTAAGCCGTGTGAAAACCAACGGCAGTGTCTCTCGGTGTACGGTGAGGCGTAGCGAAGCTTGTGCCTCGGTGTGTTTATGAAGCGGCGATGGGCGCCTCTGTATCGACGGCAACTAGCACTCGAGAAGCCTGCAATCTGTGTTCGAGTTTCGGTGACAGTTCGTTTGCTTCGCTTTCCAGTTTCTCAGTTGGGTGCAGTGCGGCATTTCGAATTGACAGCGCTTTGGCACGTTACTTGAGTGATCCCGAGTGCGTACGGTAACGTATGAATTACGTGCTGTATTCGGTTATTGCTTGGCCGCTGGTTAGCCCGTGCGCTGCTATTTTCTCGTGAGCAGTCCAGGAAAAGGCAGTGTTTGAAAGTGAAACAATGTGTGTTGTGAACATTGGTGCTGTGTTGGCATTTCCAAGACTCGTGAAGAGGCTGTGCTCGTGTGACAGAAGATCAAAAGACAGCGTTGATGACTGTTTTGCCCTGTGAAGTTGCGATGGTGCTTTACGAGTGCTTTAAGGACTTGGCGCTGGGCTTCGCGTATTATTTTTTAACTCGTTATTTCGACTTTTTGTGCTCATCGTAGTCCGAACGTCGTAATGTGTCGAATGGAAGTCGCGAGCCGATACATTCTCTTGTAAGTGAGGCTGCTTTGGCAGCACGCCTTGACTGTTCTTCGGTGAAAATTTTGAGTTCTACCTGGCAGCGAGAGCCCGTGAACGTCAGTCACGCTTGCCTCCCGAAAGAACACACTTTTCACCGGTGTCCTGCCTTGGGTGACGTCGTAGACCAGCGCCTGCTAACTACAGGTATTCGAGTCCATCAGACACGTTGTTATGTACGGCACTGGAGCCTTGACAACAGCGGCTCATGGCGAGGTCTCACGCTTTAGCAGTGGACGGACACGTCTTGCTAGCCTTGCATTTCAACGTCAACGGCAGCTTCCAGTCCACTTGCCTGTTTGCCGCAGAGCGCATTCCATTCCTGATGACACTGACGGCTGCTAATCGTTCTGCCACCGATGAGTTGAACTTGCGCAGCTAATTTCGTTGCTATTCACGTAGTACTATAAAGTATGTAAGCTTTTTTCAGCCCAGCAGATGTAATGTTACCCCATATTGAGTTCCAGTATAAAAAATGTGCTACTATCACATTATATATATATATATATATATATATATATATATATATATATATATATATATATATATATATATATATAAAGCCTGCCTATATATATATATATAGGCAGGCTTTTAATTGATTATTAAGAGGAGCCTGTCTAAGACACTTGTTAGTGCAGAGGTGAATATTTGATGCGAATTTATTTTTCAGTAGTCATGTAGCACTTTTTCAGGAATTCCCTTGATTTTTCAAAATTAGTTCTATAGAAGATTACCGCTGTGGTAGCACTATACTTTACCAGGACACGTATATTGCTGTATGCAAAGCTGAGTATACTTTTGGCGCAAATCGAACGAGAACACATAACACAAAAGAACAGGACGGGTACCGAACTTCCTGTTCTTTTGTGTTATGTGTCCTCGTTCGATTTGCGCCAAACGTATCCTCAGTTATGAACCAGTACCAACTAGCTCGAACCAAAATTCTGTATGCAAAGCTTACATGGGGATTCAGTTTGTTCCAAAGTGAATATAGCATATTTGATAGCTTTGACGATAGCTTTGTGTTACTGCCAAATATGTATTAAAAGCGATTTTGATGCTGGTTTTTTGAACGTATCTTTTTTGGCCTCTTCACAGATTGCGGATTTTCTCAAGGTCCTGCGATACATCGATTGCACGTACTGACAAAACAAGCCTCCTCATGACTTGGAGCACCCATACAGAAATAGGAAGGACTTGTGCTCCCCAAACGTGCAAGTATTTTGCAATGGTGGGGGTGCCATCGTACAGCAGACCTCGAAGTGGCAGCCTCATCTGGATGGACTGTGCTCTGCCGGGGAGCTTCGAGGGCACAAAACTGCTTCATGGTTGGTTGCTAGGTTAGTTATTTTTTAAGAGCAGATGGTGAAGTAAACACCACCTAATGTGCACAGATTGAGAACCCAAATACCGTTGCTAACAGTGGATGCCTGTATACTCACACAGCGATGCCAATTAGACTCTTAAGAGGAAGCATACTGCAAGATAACGGACAATGTCGAAAGTGTGAAGTCTGCAGCTTATGAATTTAACTCCATACATGTGAGACTGAAAAGCTTGTGATTTTGAAATATCACAAATACTTTGATTACTTATAGAGCTCCTGAGCTTGTAACTTGCTCAGTGGTTCAAGTGCTCTGCATGGAAATAGCAAGTGAGTGAAAGTCGCTTGGCTGTTCAAAACTTGTAGGGGAGAAAGAGGTATATGACAAATTTCATTGGGAGAACAGCAGCACTCAAATTTACGCTGAAAGTGCACTCTTCAGAGCTGGCGGGTTTCAGTGGTCGAACAGGAGTGAGAGCACTGTCATCCAGCGATAGAGCGAGAGCGCTTTTGATGCTCTGAGAGCAGGCAGGAGCAGTATGTAGTGCTCTCGCCTGAAAAGCGGAGTAGGCGCAGTACGACGAGAGTCACGTGACTTTTAAACGTCACATTCTCTGTATTTGTCTTAATTTAGCTTTAGCCGGTGAGCACGGCGGCAAGTGTATCAACCATGTGTAGACTGAGATCTCTAATGTTTGACACTACGAAGTTTACACTGCTACGTTTGCTGGATGCGCATAAACAAAACATGTAACTATGGCGAACAAGGGACTGAGAGATTTGAGGCGTTTTTCTCCGCCCTCCAGTAGAGAGTGCCGGGCCTTCGTATGTTTTGGTCACGTGGTATATTTCTACCCACTCGTCAACCTCTCACCTGCTCTGCAGACTCTTGCCGCATTCCAGTGGCAGATCGAGTGGCCCTGCTCTTAGTGCTTTGGCCTTCACTCCTCACTGCACGACACCCCTACTTCTGTTCTCTCAAAGAAACTCGCCAATAGTTCAAGCCTCAGGCCACACAAGGGCAGTAAATGCGCATTTTACCTGACATAGCTTCTCTTTTTTTCAATGTTGTAGCATGTTGTATTTCTGCCTTACATGTTCTCAGCACAATTACATAGTGATGCGTTTAGTTCTACAAATCGTATGTGACCCAAGTACACGCTTGTTGATCTCTAAAGGTGGCTCTCGGTATGCCTGAAAGCCATGGATGCTCTCCCTGCTGTCTGTGGCTGGACTAGCTGAGCAGCAGTACAGTGCAGCCGCCACCCGTGCAAGAGAAGTCATAGAGCGCACCTTTGGTGTTCTGGGAAGGACACAGCCTATCCGTCCGGCATGGTACTGACATCAATAATAATCATGGTGAGTGTTTGTGGCAGTAAGAGCCCATTAGCATGACTTTGCGAATAATGAGTGTGTTTGTTGCTTACGATTCCTAATGAAGTGCATTTTTTTTAAAGTGTGCTTCATTAGGAAAAAAAATAGCTGCAGGCAACAAGCCCACTTATAATCCACAAATGATTTGTGTTTTCTAGTCTGCAAAATTGCTCCTGCGTACTGCATGATGAGGTGGTTATGTTACATAATTTTGAAGTTAAGAACATTAGCTGTTGTATTGTAGCATAGCGTAACATGAATAACATAGTAAACTCACTTTTGGTTGGCTTCTTGCACTTAGTTTGAAGTCGAAATAGAATGTAATTTATTGACTTATGTGCCTCACTTTTGGGCAGAAGTTCGTTGCCATCGATATGAACATCGTAGTTATGCATTTGTATTGTAAAATAATTTTTCCAGTCTTCATTATTTATGTCTCCATGATGATACTTTTTTTCTTCTTTTCTATTGGTACTTCATACTTGTCATCGGCTCCTAAAATTACGACAGCTATAGTTCGCGCATGTTTATCAACTTTATACTCTTACACATAAGCACGGTTGTAACAATCATCTGTATTTTTCTATGTTCCAGCAGTATCATGGGATCAGGTGCCCCATGGTCATGTACAGTGTATCTCGAACAGAGCGCAGAAGATCAACCAGTAAAGAAAGACTACTAGTGACTGTATCCCGCTGTTCAAAATGCACGTCGACAAAAAGAATACATTGTGATGGCTGGAGCAGTTTACATTGTATGGTGGAAATCTGCACAGCTGCAGTTTAGTTTCTGAACACTGCATCATGCAGCCGTTCGTTTGCACCTTAGCATTTGAAAGGAATTGAATTATTTACTTAATGTACCAAATCATGACATTAATGTAAAACACTGTAGTGGTAGTGCGCAAATTGATGTGAGCTACCTGAAATTTTTATCATGCACGTAAATCAAAAGTGCCAGCGTGTCACTGCATTTCACTGCCATGGGAAACAGCAGCCATGGTCGACAACCAAAATCGTGTTTTCATGTTTGGTAGTGGAAAAATTCAGGCCATTGAATCGGGTAATTTTTCACTTGGTCGATATATTCCTTCAAGACACATTAGTATAGCAAGCACGATTTCATATGTGTATATGCTCTGGAAAGAACTTCTCCATGGATTATTTAGGTGGACGAGGATTGTCGCTATTCCTAGTATATCCAACACCAGGCTTTAGATGCTGTGTAATGTTATCCCGTTGCCTCTCAGTCCTCTTGAACAGTTGACCTCTCTGTTTGTAATGTGTAAGTTTTAACCGTTTTTTATACTGTGTTTGCGGCCATAGGTTTCTTCCTTAATGTAATTGTATACTCTGCCAACTGTTTATCACCTATGCAGCTTTCCTCGTATTACTGCTGAAAGTACTCATTGCATTTGGTGTGTAACTATACCATGCATTTACTTCTCTCTTTTGATGCATCTGTACCATGGTTTGGCCATAAGAGTGCTGCTGGGGTGCTCTGTCTTAAAGCTGGCGACTTCCAACAAATTTGAAGCTGGAAGTAACGATGTGCTTATTATCATTACTACTATAATCAGATAAGCTGTCAAAGCTCCATGTAAATGTATTTAACATTCTGTAAACTGATCAAGATAAACGTTCTTAAGTTTTTTTTATTGCGGTCCTTGATTTATGCACCTGAAACACAATTGCATTGTAGGGGCACATTATAGACTGTTATTCTGTAAATTTGTGCTAACGACATTGCAGCTGAGGCCAGCCGCAAGATAAACATGCAGGGCACTGAAGCATCACGTCACATACATTACAAACAGTCCTTACCCAGCAGTGCACTGAAATTTTTCCATGCGAAATAAAAGACTACTGTATGGGAACTCTGCAGATGTCCAGACTTTGAAAACGTTGTGAGTACTGTTTTCAGGAAAAGCAATGGGTCTTGATATGCCAACAGCAGTATTGTTTGCATGCGCCGAGGAGCTTAGTAGCAGCGAATTGTTTTATTTACGTATTGTCCAATATTTGTCTGAGCTGTGCCAATTTTTTCAGTCCATGTCACCTAACATTGCTTGTTATTGTGTGGAGAATGAGCCGAACTATGTAAATGAACTTTGTGTGATCTTGCAGACATGCCCCATATTGTGATACACTGCCCTCGTCTAGCATGGCATTGTGAAGGGCTCTCTCATATTTTGTCGTGGGCTGTCAACCCATGAAGATGTATAAAAATTGCATGAGAGTGGGAAGCAACAAACTATGCTGTGTGTGTGTGTGTGAAATGAGATAGAGTGAATGAATGAATGCTTTTCATTTAGTGTAACTTTGATAAGAACTTTGCTGACTTTCTTTGTCCTATCTATATTTCTCAAGTATGTTTCCTACTGCGCAAGAATGAATGCAACCTTACACAAAATGCGCGCATTCACAGGTGTTTCATTTTACAACGAAGAGTCGTGAGCAAGAAGTTGGGAAATATGGAACAAACCAGCAAAAATAAGTTTATAGCACAGCTCCTCTGTATAACATTGCTTCTACACATTGTGCTTGTCGAATATGTGGATTTCAAGTATTCTGTTTCAACCAGCATAACCAAGCATTCGCCCGTGGCTGTACATATACTTGTATATATGTGCGTGGTATTTTTGCATATTTTCATACGTGTTGCCAATTGCTATTAAGGGCAGAAATTTAGTCAAGCTAAATACGCGGATTTTTGTTTGTACACGTGTCATCCGTACTGTAACTGCTGTTGATAAAAAATAAAATTGGGTATAACATTCCCGTGCAGTCGCCAAGAGAAGAGTAGCCGTCTCTGACTCAAATGAATTTGCCGCAATCTTTTCCCAGGCTGTTTCGCTTGGGACTCGATAGCCTGCTAGAGTTATTTATAAGCATTGGCAGAGGCATTACATGGAGGTGCGCAACACGACAGGGACCGAGAGAGAAGACGCAAACACAGTACTGTGTGTATTTACTGTCTGCCCCTGCCGTTTTGCGCTGCTGCGTGTAATGAATCCCACCCAACAAGCACGAAAACGTGTCCCGACGAAGGCCGTCATCTTGGTCGCAAGCAGTTAGGTCACCGCATGTGTCTAGATTTTCTCGAAAACATCGTGATATCTTGACTGGTCCTCGAATAGCCAGAGACATCAAAAGTAATTGGCCAGGTATGATAATTAGGTTTCGGAACTGGGCGCTCTTGCGGTAGTAGTGGTTAGAAGAAAAAAAAAACTCTTATTTCTGAAATCCATGAGAGAGCATGCCACAGCGCTTTTTTGTTCGAAAGGGGATTCAAAGAAGAGAACGGAAAGGGCACCTTCTCAAGATAAGAGTGCCCGCAACGCATAACTAAAGGCCGTGCAACCTGCTGTTTCATAAAAAAAAATAAACAATCGTGGGTTCTTGGCGACACTGCGAATCGAACTCCGTGCCTCCTGCATTGTAGCCGGGCGCTATAACCATTAGACTACCGCGGCAGCGCTTGAGATGAGAGTTGGCCACTGTAGTGCTAACGTAATTGTTAATATATCTCCTTTCGCTAGAAATACGCCTAAAGCAAAACGTCCGGCAAAACTCGATAAAAAAAATAAAGGCTCGGAATTCGTAATGAATTCGCCTGAGGCCACTCGAAGGCGAAATCCATCGAGTGTAAATACGTGACTGTGTATTTCACATTGACGTATGATATTCACTAATCAACTATCGCTAATTAACTGTCACTAATGTCACTTTTATTCAATCAATACTCGGTTTATTTCGATTATCGTCGTTTAAATAAACTTTCACTAATCAGATCACTACTTAATTTCCTTCTATTCTCATATATAAGCCCGGTCATATTCTCGCTCGCTTTTGTGTAGCTTTCGCTCCCATACACGTTAGTAAATAACGCGAACAAATCTTTTATGCTCTCCAAGCAACCGGTGCCGTTCTGTGGAAGCTTGGCATGACGCCTGCTGCGCCAGCGGATCCTCTTCCTAACGTTCTTCTCTATCGATTCGTTATCACTCTTTCGAAAAAACGATGTGAGACACACGCAAACGCTGTCTTTTTCCTTTTTTTTTCTTTGCTAAACGCGCAGCACGCGCGCCTCGATTCACGAGGCACGTATGATCATGTCACTTGAGGAGACGCAACGTTGCTTGTTTTATTTGTTTGCTCACGCAAACGCTGCAAAGATGAAGTGACCTGCAGCGCATTGTTTTCTGAAAAGTATAAGCACGTATAAACTGCCCGATGAAACTTTCTCGTTTTACGTGTTCACATATCTAAGCGTACGACTCTTCTCTTATTCTGGCCATCAAAATGCGGCGATCAATTGAACCTGCGACAAGATACGCTCATGATACCTCTCTCTTACTGCTGCTTTATATTACTGAACAGTTTCTACGTAGGCTCGAAAGCCGCTCCTATGTCTTTTGCCAAGACCTTTGTACGAAATCAAACCTTTTACGTCTAGCTAAAAAACACCCTAATGGCCACCACCTTACCGTGCTTGAATACGCCTCGTAAGTTGAGTGCCATCGTAGCTTCAAGAATAAAACTAAACTATTGCACGAAGGGGGAGACGTGTGGGTCACATCTTCAAACCTTCAATGTATCAATTTATGTGCGCTTTCATAGGAGCGGTGCGTCACCTACAGTTGGCGAGATAGCGCACGGATTCTTGCTTAACGCTTCCGAGCAACGAGCTACATATGGTCATTCATCAAACGCGAGCGCTTGGCTTTGTTCAGGCCCCGCGGACGCCTGCTGCAAAGCGGCGGCGCGTAAGCGCTGTAGCAGACGCCCGGAACTGGAAGATGAGATGCTGCGAAAAGACATGGGCTATCATCGTATACTCTCGATGCTAGATGCTTTGCGTGCTGCCTTGCTATTATCGGCGCGCACTTCTTTCTTTCCTTGTCGTTTCATCGGCTTTCGCGTTGCCTCCTTGCCCTCAAAAGTCACGCGTAAGTTAAATTCGTGCCATTGCTATCGCACTCCCTCGAGATACGAGAATTCTTGGCTAAGAAACTGCGTAGGCAAGAGAAAGCTTTGTGAATTCGGCCCCAGTATTTTAGCGGTTTTCTGAACGGTGTGTTTGTCAGGCTTCGGTGCTGCCACCCTCTACTGGCTCATGTAATTGAGCATCTCAATGTGACGAATGAACAAAGCAACATCAAACCTTGAAGATATAGGTAGATTGCACTACGCGACATTTTTAAAAATAAACTGGTTACAATGGGCACTTTAGGTACTACACGGCTGTAGAGTGTACATACACAGCATGGTGTTCAGAACAATCCGACACCTTTGGTGTAGCTATGCAGGAATCGGCCAGCAGTGTGACCATATGAACTGTTTCTACAGGTTGTCAAGACATGTACGACGGGGCAACAGACTCCTATTCATGGGAAGAGTCTAGCAGTCCGCTGGAAGAGTCATCACCAATTCATTCACGTCCCCATGGCCAAGTACAGGATGCTGCAATGAGAAAACCGTGCTATGGCGGTGGTGCAAGCTTATCAGAGGCTGCAGCTGGAGCACCCACAACAACTTCCGGAGCCGCTTCAGCTGCAACTGCCAGCGCCGCTGTGCCAGCTGGCACGAAACGCACTTCAACCAGCGGCAGCCAGAGGCAAACGGCTGTCTCAATCGAACTGGGCGCCCGCCTGGATGCCATCAAAGAGGACCGCGAGCAAAAGAAACGAGAACATTTATTGAGGTTGAAATTCATGCGGATCGAACACAAACAAAAAAAAGCTCAACACAGTGAGACAATGGAGCTTTTTCGGTTAAAAATAGCGAATCAGAAGGCCAATTAAGGCACAAATGCTAAAGCTTCAGCTAGACATTGTAAAAAAGCAGTATGAATAAAGTCACATCCCTGTTATGTTGTTTCATTTCGTTTAAGTGAAATACTGCGCGACTATGCGCTCCCTCATCCTGAATCCGCCTGCTGTGTCTGGCACAAGTGGCATGGCTGCTGATGGTGGCGGAGCAGATGAGATGGTAGCCGGTGAACTGCTGTCATGAATGACCTGGCTTTGTGGTGGAGGTGGGACGGGTTCTCTCAGGAGGTGGGACGGGTTCTCTCAGGAGGTGGCCGAAGTTATGCAGTGCGGCACAAGCTGTTATGATGATGGGAACTGATGATGTTTTTATCTGAAGTGTCCTGTCGAGGCATGGAAACCTTCGCTTCCACACTCCAAACGCCCTCTCGACACTGCAGCGAGTTCGTGAGAGAGACTTGTACCTAAACAAAGCATTTTTTAGCATTTTAGGCATTTGTATACACAATAGTATTGCTCCATGATTGCTCCAACTTGACTTCACCTGTGCTTAGGGCTGTCTTTCGTCCCTGTGTCCCTAAATGGGGTCATGAGGTAGGATCTGCAGGGATACCCCTTGTCGCCAAGTAGGATGCCAGGCACAGTCCCTCTCTCATACTGTACTCTCGCCGAACTATTGTCAAATATCTGGCAGTCGTGAGCTGAACCCGGCCAGCTGGCCACCAAATCAAAAAATTGAAGCTGAGGCCCTGTGATTGCCTGCAATACGAATCAATCGTTTTTCACTCTGAAATAGATATAATGCTCGGGAAAATTGGTACAAATTTATGTTATGCATACAACGTCGCACTGCTACTTTTATAAACATGATAATCATTCGAGTATTTCCCTACGTGGCATTTACGTCAACGGGAGAGCCATAAACATACCTGGACATTGATTGAGAAGTAGCCCTTACGATTCCGAAAGACCTCCGCGTCTTCTCCGCCGGGATTTTTCATGGGCACATGAGTGCAGTCTATGCAGCCGCTCACACCAGGGAAACGCGCCATGGCATAAAATTCCTCCATTACCACGGCTGCTTCAGTGGCGTTGGGCAACCTCACAAGCTGCGGGAACAATGTGTCGGCTATCATTCTTGATATGCGTGCGTTGATGCGTGACACGCTTGCCTGAGACACATTAACAAGGTCTCCGGTAACAACTTAAAAGGTTCCGGCGCCGTAAAATCGCAGCGTGATGAGGAGCTGGAGTAGTGGCGAAACGGGGGTGACCACGTTCGTTGTACTTTGGGTGCAGCGGCAGCATTTCCAGCAGGCGTATCACTGCTCGCTTGGAAAAGCGGTACCGTGACAGGAATTCCGCGTCGTTGTATGCCTCTATAGGATTCTGCCGATCCCTGAGAACTGGCCGTAACGGCGGCGCGTAGCGATACGCTTCATCCCGTGTAATTTCCTCCACCCGCCCAGCAAACTCCACGAAGTCGGCGAGACTGTTAGAGTAGTCAGCCATTTTGTTTGACCAGAAAACGAGCGAAAGTTGCGCGATAAGTTATACTTATGAAAGTATGAGGAAAGTGTAAGTTTGAGTTAAGTGCGGGGAAAGTTTCAAAAACCACACTTAAGGAGCACTTATGAAACTACCACTTTTCTGGGTAAGTATGGCTCCTGGGAACGAGGCTATAGAAGTTTTCACACTTGTTTCATTAAATAAAGCACCAATAAATTACTGTAACTTTCGCGGAACACTGCCCGTAAATGTTCTAGTCTTTATAGACCCTTTTCATAATTGTAAAGCTAGCTTTCCTGCAATGCAGTTTGCCCTACTAATGGCGGGTGGTCACATACTTCAGACAGCGTGCTCAAGCGCAGTTTGCTTGCCCTACGGCGCGGAAAACGTTCACTGGGCTCCCTTGATATAAACCCGCATGATACAAAAGTCATGGCACGTTCCACTAGGACCTCCTCTCCACTTGAAGGACGACAGGTGCCGCCATTAGTAGGGCGAATATGCAGCACAGGGAAGCGCACTTGCGAATTATGAAAAGGGTCTACAGTGAAACCTCGGTGATACGATCACAGCTCATACGAATTTCCGGGTGATACGAATTTTTCTTTGGTCCCGGCCAAGGCCCATTGGCCGGCAATGTAATGGAGTACGGTTGTTGCGAACCGATTTTCCCTCTGCGACGTTTGATACGAACGTACGCTACCGCCCAGGTACGCAGAGGTGCTGTCCGCGCTGTCGCGTAAGACGCGCCAAGCACGTGCGAGTGCGGGAACACTAGCGCGGGCATGCGCGCCTCACCGCCGATTCGTCAGAATCGCGGTGTCAACATGCGTGATTGTTGAGGTCATACTTGTGCGGGCACGGCTGTAATCTCCGAAAAAACATCCCCAACACCTCCGCGATAACAAAATCATAACATAGGACCGTGGTTCTGAAATTCTGTGGCCTTATTTATCGCGTCGAAGCGCTTCTTTCGTTACTTTCACCGCAAAACTCTGGTGTCATACGAAAGAGCATACTGAAGTTTGTAAGGGGTTACTGCTGTCGCGGGTCACAACGCGCCTGGTTAATTCATTAAGCACGCGGGTACGGGCCCCATATTTAGGAGTGCTGGTATGATTGCCGACATCTGAAAACTTAACTGACAATCATTAGTTCTTCCTGACGTTGCTGCGGTCCTGAAAAACAGTAAATGAAAATGTACGCCAGCTTTCATTTGCCGCATGCTAATTTTTCAAGCTTTCTGGTGATACGAATTTCGGATGATACGAATATTTTTGGTGGTCCCGTGAGATTCGTATCACCGAGGTTTCACTGTATTACGCTACTTTTCGTAAGAGGCGGAATAAATTATTTTTCGCTTTTGTCGGTTTTAAGCCTTCGGCTAGCCACAACAAGCAGCCGCCACTCAGCGGCCGTCGCTATAAAGTGGTCGTCACAACTCGCGCTTATTTTGTCGTCTACAAGTTTGTTTACTGTGCTAAGATATCGCATGCAATACGAGCGGTTCTTTTGTCACCATACGTGCGTTTCGCTCCTTGGATTCTTTTTCTGCTTTTCAGCGTTTGGCGTTCTTCTCTAACTTCTTTTTATTTTCAGAGCGCCCGCGAGCGTTCCCTTCTTTCTTAATAATGGGAGTGTTTTCATGTGAAAGGAACCAATAATTAAAAAAATAACAGGTGAGGTCTTTCACTTGCTCCGTTACACAGTTTATTCGGGCGTCCACAGCTGTTCCGCAGACGCAAGCTGCCAATGTATGTGGTTGGGCGACCGCAGCAGCTCTACGGACGCGAGCTGCCATCAAAGCCCGCGTCTGGTGAGCTGCTGCGGACGCCTGGCTAAAACTGTTTGATGAAGCAAGCGAAACAACCTCAGCTCTCAAATATATTTCACGCATGTCATCAGCATGCAGTGGCGGAACCGATTGACCGCGTTCGTTGTCCTTTATGCCCAGCGGCAGCATTTGTAACAGGTGTAGCACCACCAGCTTGGAAAAGCGACTGCGACAGGAATCCCGCGTCGTTATACACCTCCATGGGATTGTGCCGATCCCTGAGAACTTGGCGTAACGGCGGCGCGTAACGATATGCTTCATCCTGCGTAATTTCTTCCACACGGCCAGCATAATCGGTGAAGTAGGCGACAAAGCCGTAGTGGTCGGCCATGTTGTTTGACGAAAAAACGGCTAAAGGGGAACTCCGGCGATTTTTCGATACTCACCGATTTAAATAAAACTTTAAACATAAGTTCTCTTCGGTGCCCTGATGATATGTGCCAAATTATACAGCCGTAAGTAATTGAGTTTTTCGGAAAACGAGTTTTAAAATTGGTAACCGATTCCGGAATCATACCTTCAAATGCGGGCCACCCTGTGTACGTGACGTATCGGCGTACTTCTTTGTCGTCCCCCAGACGGACGCTTGCTCGCGGCGCGCGCTTTTAAATGCGAATGCATTTCTTAGTCGGGCTATGTCAGGCATCCAGCGTTGGCGTTGTCCGGCGTTGTCCGCGGGGAGGAGGATAGGTTGAGGAGGTGTCCGCGCGCCGTCAGGTGTTATCTCTCCGCTCTCACTCCCTCTCCCATAGCAACAGCGGCGGGCGCGCGCGCTTATCCTCGCCCCCTAGCAACCGCAGCAGGTGGTGCGGGCGGAGTAGCGGAGAGTGAGTGGAGAGGAAGAGCGCGCTCTGACGTGTGAGGGCGCGAGCATCGCGGGAGCTCGGCGGAGCTATATATGAAAAAAAAAGAATAATAAAAAAAATAAAAAATAAATAAAAAACAAAAAAAGAACAAAAAACCGGCAGATCCCACGCACCGTGGGAATCGATGTGATGCGAAGCAGCCAGCAAGGAGCAAATCATGCTGTACATAATATGCAGGTCATTATTTACATGATAGGACCTGTCATTTGTGTTCGTCAAACAGTCACGTCGCGAAATACAAATTTTGGTGTATATCAATCTTGCGAATTGGACGCAAGCGCACCACGAGCGTGGCATGTAAGTGGCATTGTAGATGACATGCATGCCAAGATTTACATGTTACCACCTGCCACTTATGTTCGCTTAATTTTTTACCTCAAATCACAGCGAGACGCGAGACCAATCTGCCTCCATTTCGCATGCGTTCGTATTCTCGCGCTCTGCGCATCGTGCAGACGCCATCCGCGTTCCAGCGTTTAAATTGACGGACAATTTGTCAATTCCAAAGTGTGTTCCTCGAACGCCTGTGCCCACTGAGACGGGGTCGGTCAGAATGAAACGTGATGCGCGCGTCTCACTCCTTGCATGATTAGAGACGCTGGGCAATGCGACGTTACGAAAGCAAAGCGCGAGCGCTGTAGAGTCCAACGCGACCGGCGTCCGTTTGCGCGCCCCGGCGCCCACCTGGCACTGTGCCAGGGCACGGCTGGAGGGACGGATGGACGGACGGGCGGACGCGAGCATGAGACATTAAAGGCTTTCACCTTAAAATTTGGTGTATATCAAGCTGGCGAAACGGCCACAAGCGTGTCATGAGCGTGGCATGCAAGTCATGTTGCACATGACATGTCATGATTTGCATATTAAAACGTCATTTATGCCCGTCATACAGTCACGTCCCTAAATACGAAGTTTGTTGCATATCAAGCTAGCGAAACGGTCACGAGAGTGTCATGAGCGTGCCATGCAAGTCATGTTGCACATGATATGTCACGATTTCCGTATTACCACTTGGCAATTATGTTCGTCATACAGTCACGTCAGTCAATACCTAATTTGGTGTATATCAAGCTAGCGAAACGGCTGTCAGCGCGCCATGAGCGTGGCATGTAAATCATGTTGTATATGACATGCAGGTCATGATTTTCATATTACCACCTGTCATTTATGCTAGTCATACAGTCACGTACCTCAATACCAAACTTGGTGTATATCAAGCTAGCGAAACGGCCACGAGAGTGTCATGAGCGTGGCATGCAAGTCATGTTGCACATGACATGTCATGATTTCCATATTACCACTTGGCATTTATGTTCGCCATACAGTCACGTCACGCAATACCAAATTTGGTGTATATCAAGCTAGCGAAACGGCCGTCAGCGCGCCATGAGCGTGGCATGTAAATCATACTTTTCATGAAACGTTATTCATGATTTTCATGACATGACCAGCCATTTATGTTCGTCATACAGTGATGTTATGCCATACCAAATTTGGTATAAATCTCATTAACGATACAGCCAGGAGAGCACAAAGTCGTAGGCGGCTAGATAGATAGATAGATAGATAGATAGATACGCTCAAAGTCGCCGAAGTTCGCTAAGAAATGCTTCGCATTTAAAAAAAAAAACGGCGCTTCGCCGTGCTCCCGACCGGGCTGCAGAAATTAGGCGCCTTTTTCCTTCTTTGAACCACAACCACCATATATAAATGGAGTGAAGCGCGCGCGAAATGCATTCGCATTTCCTCACGATTCCCTTCGGGGAGGTGGGGGACATTTTTCTTCGAGGCGACGCTTCCGCGCTCATGTAGCTGCACTCCTCATCGCTGGACTCCTCGCTGGTCAGTTCAGACGAGATGGCACAGCTTGTTTCCACGTCGGAAGACATCGGCAGTTTGCTTTTCCCGCGAAAGAGGCACGTGAGCAATGTTTACGTTTACGCCGTGGTGGCGTGTAGCGGATTTGGTGACGCCATGACGTCATCGCGTACCCAGCATGGAGCACGGAGCAGCTCCCCGTTTCGGTTTCGGTTTTGACTCGTTTTTCATTGCTTCTTTAAAATTATTGACGAGTGACTCGGCAAAATGAACCGCCCTAGCTGTTGCAGGACTGTTAATACTGTTTGAAAACGGCGTTATCTCGGAATGGTCGAAAATGCACCGGAGTTCCCCTTTAAGGTAGCCAGTAGCTGTACTTTACTTTCCGGTACTTAAGTGCTGATTTAAGTTTACCTTAAGTACAAGATTGGTCTGTAAAACGCGTTAAGGGCCGATCGGTTACTTAAGTCATAAGTTAAGGATAAGTTTCGTTTGTGAATACGGGCCCAAGTAAGCCATCTCGCAATCGAACAACGCAATCGATGGAGTGCTGACACACGTGTCACCATTTTTTGCTGATAGCAAAAGCTTCAGCTATCTCTCTAATGCGGGCATCATTGTGGTAAAAAACAGTGGTCGTGCGGCAGAACTCCGGTGAGCAGCCACAAGCGGCACAGTGGGCGGACAAATGCGAATACGGCGCACCCTTGAGAGAGCTATGATGCTCGCGCAGGCGAATGTTACGAATGTTGAGGGAGCGCCCCGTTTGCCCCACATAAACTTGGCTTACTTGGACAATAGTTAAATTTGCTGCATGCCTGCAATCTCTTGTCATGTGCTTAGGGTGCGCGCGCATTTCTGCTCTTTCCTTTCTTTTTCTTTTCTTTGAGCTTGAATAAAGCATTTAGTTGTCAGTCAGCGCTCGTGTTGTGTAGTCTCTTCTTTGTGTCTCGTTTTTTTTTTTTTTGCGCTGTTCAGCATGAACCCCAACCAACTAGCCCAACTCTGCCTTTTGCTCTGTAACTACTTCGCAGTTTACGTCACTCACGTGGCGCAGCAGTTTTTACGGACGAAGAGTCGACTTAGGAACTTTTCTGAGAGGCCACCGTGATGAACAAGGGTCCACACCCAGACTTCATCTCTTGGGCTGTAGCACTCGTCCCTGTGACAGATTTTGTAGCGTCGTGCATCTGCCTGCTGCTGCAAACCGACGTGCTTCTTCGGTACGCTCTGCTAATTCTTCGGAGTCAGCTCTTGAATGATAAGCGTCTTCACAGGGAAACATAACGTCCAGCATGGTCTGAACTTCGCGGCCGTAGAAGGCGAAATGGTTTGAATCTTGAAAGATGTTAGACATGAACGTCACGTAAGCTAAAATGTGATCTCATGTTTTGTGTTGGGCATCAACGTACATGGAGATCATGTCTTCGATGGTCTTAATTAGCTGCTCGGTAAGTTCGTGTGTCTGCGGATGGTAAGCAGCCCTCTTTCGATGCCTGGTGTTGCTTAGTCGAGAAACTCCTTCCATAAGCTGCGCAGTGAACGGTGCCCCTCTGTCTGTTACTACACTGGACGGAGCACCATGACACAACACAATGTGGCACATGAAGAACTGCTCTACCTTGGAAGCCGTGGCATGTGGGATCGCCTCCGTCGCGGCTTAGCGTGTCAAACAGTCAGTTTCAAGAATCACCCATTTGTTACCGTCGGTAGACAGAGGAAGACGGCCGAGAATGTCTATGCCTACTTGGTCAGATGGCTTGTGAAGTGGGTCATTTGGTTGAAGTAACCCCGACGGCTTGAGGGATGGTATCTTCTGGGGCTGGCATTCGTGATAGCTTTTTTATTTATTTTATGTTATTCAGAATACTGTAAGCCCGTACGCGGGCTGTTAAAGGGTGGGCTTTGCACATACAATGCAGTGAAATCTGTCACTGTGGAATGCTATACTCCGCAGGAAAAATAAACACACAAGCAATAGTAATTATAACTCACGAAAAATACGACTCCAGATTTCGTTCAAAAGAAGCCAAGCTATCAACGCCACTGAAAACTTCCGGACTAAGGCTATTCCATTCAGCTATTGTATGAACAAGAAATGAATATTTATACACATCAACTCGCGATTTATAGGGCAAAAATATATGACAGTGATTGGTGCTACGAGAATTTCTTCCAGGTGGGGGGCAGGTACAATGAAGAGTCCAAACTGAATTTACCGGCTGACAGCTGATAAAGGAATTTTAAGCGGGCAATTATTCGCCTGGCAATAGGTGTTTGTAGTCCTGCCCTTGTTAGCAGGGCTGTTGTGGATTGCGTTCGTCGATAAGACGAGTAAATGCATGTTGCTGCCAATTTTTGAATGCGTTCCTGTTTATTGATTTCGTATAGTTTATGAGAATCCCAAATTATACAAGCGTATTCCACAGCTGGGTGCATGATCATCTTATAAGCTTAAAGTTTCACACTGGGGCAAGCAGCTGACTGATTTCTTTTTAAAAACTCAAGTTTGCGTTGGGCTGTTCCGCCGATCCTATCGATGTGTTCCTTCCAGTTGAGACTGTCTGTGATTGTCACGCCGAGGTATTTAAATTTTTGCGTGTGTGTGATTTCTTTACCATGGACACTGTAATTAAACCTTAAGGGAGATTTCTTACTTGAAAATGTTGTACAACTGGACTTCTCAAAGTTGATCTTCATAGCCCACCAGGAGCACCAATCAAATATTATTTTCAAGGATTAATTAAGCAGAATTTGATCAGTGACACTTTTGACACGACAAAACAGCAGACAGTCGTCGGCAAATAATCTCACCTCAACACTAGGACTGGCATGATTGGCAATATCATTCACATACAGTAAAAACAAAATGGGTCCCAGTACCGAACCTTGAGGAACCCCCGATGTCACAGGCAATGTAGACGAACGTTCACCGGATATTTCAACGAATTGTTTTCTGTTACTCAGGTATCCTTCAATCCATTTAATAATACGTACATTGAGGCCAAATGTGTAACGGTTTTCAATAAGCTTTATGTGCGGGACTCTATCAAATGCTTTTGAAAGATCCAGGGATATCATGTCAATTTGTTCTTTAGAGTTAATGGCCTTGGCGATGCAGTGGATCGTTTCAAATAACTGAGTGACGTTTGATAAACGCTGACGGAAACCATGTTGTTTAGCATGAAAAAGATTACTCCCCTCTATGTGCTCTACTAGTTGCTTCGATATTATGTGTTCAAGTGTTTTACTTACAGCGCACGCATGGAAATAAGGCGGTAATATGTGGAGCTTATTTCCAGATTTAAATAGAGGTACAACTCTAGCCGACAACCAATCATTGCGAAGACTAGCATTCTGTAACGAAGCAACGAATATCCTTTCGAGAAAACATGACACCCATTCATTACAGAGAAAGCATGACACACATTTTGACGAACTGCCTGACGTTTGCGCTAAGTCCGGGGCAATAGTACTTTTCCTCTACTGTGGCGAGTGTTTGTTAGAAGCCCAGGTGGCCAGATGTGGGCTCGGTACGGCTGCGAGACACTATTTCTTTGTTATCGAGTAATTCGCCTTGGCGCGGGGCAGTGAGCGGCTGCCATAGGCCTTGTTCCCCTTCATGTCGATGCTGGACGGGCACTGCGCCGAGGCCAATGTTACTGGCGTCAGTGGGCACCTTTGTATCAGCATCATCGTCACATTGTGCAAGAACGGGTGCGGACTGCACAGGCTGTCGTAGTTCGGCAGAAGCCTGGTGCTCATGTTAGCCCAAACAAATGGCATGTCATCTTAGGTAAGGCGAGTCAAGGGTTCCGCCATCCTCGAAAACCCTTCAATAAATCGTCGATAATAGCCGCACCAACACAGAATCGGGTCGGAACCCTCTGACACTCACTAAATGGCTGAGAAACTTGAGCTCTTCATAACCAAAATGGCACTTTTCTGCTTTGAGTGTGAGATCTGCCGATCGATAAGCCCTAGCACACTTCCCAGGCGGTGAAGATGTTGCTCGAACGTTTCAGAAAAGACGACACCATCGAGGTATACGAGGAAAGTCTGCCGCTTCAGTCCAGTAAGCACTGTGTCCTTCATTCGCTAGATAGTTGCCGAGGCTGAATACAAGCCAAAAGGACGTACTCGAAATTCACAGAGGCCGTCGGGACTCACAGGAGCCGTTTTCTCGCGGTGTCGCTCGTCTATCTCTATCTGCCAGTACTCGCTTGTTAAATCCAGAGAGGAAAAACAAAAGCGCGCAGCTTGCACTAGTGGCGCAAGGCTGTAACCAACAGCGGAGCTAGTGTTCGGCCTAGATAAGTTTTGCTAGTAATGCCAAGCTTTTGCTTGACATGCTAAGTTTTTGGTAGTACTGCGAAGTATGGCTAGACTTGGCTATTCTTCGGTTTCGGTCGGTTCCTCACTACGAGCGTGTCATGCGGGAGTGTCTCACGTGTATAGCTTTCACGTGGTTTGCGGGACGATGTCACTTGTCTAGTTACGTCATATTAAGCGATTTTAGTCGTGTGACTAGAGGTACGTGATGTCACGCGATTTTAGTCACGTGACTAGCTATTACGTGGGTTTTTGGCGAGAACATGTGACATGACTCATGTTACGGCAAGGTGTCACGTTACTAGTTACGTGATGTTTAGTCCCTTGACTAGTTGTTGCGTAGTTTTTGGGGAGAACATGTTAGGCGACTCGCTGTTGCGTGGTGTTGGCGGGAAGGTGTCACGTGACCGGTTGTTACGTGATGCCACGCGATTTCAGTCATGTGACTAGCCGTTATGTGTTTTATGGCGGGAAATGCCCCGTGACTGGTTACGCGATTTTAGTCACGTGACTAGCTGTTACGTGGTGTTACGTGATTTCAGTCACATGACTAGTTGTTACGTGATACGTGCTTTTAGTCTAGTAACTAGTTATTAGGTAATGTTACATGATTTTTGTCACGTGACTACTTACGTGATTTGTAGTCCCGTGTCTAGTTGTAACGTGGCTTTTGGCCGGAACATGCCACGTGACTAGCTATTACGTGATGTTACGTGACTTCGGCCATTGTCTGGTTGTTACGCAATGTTACGTGTTTTTAGTCCCGTGATTATTGTTGCGTGATATTCCGTGATTTTAGTCCCGTAACTAGTAGTTACGTGACTAGATGTTACGTGATGTTCTGTGATTTTTAGCCACGTAACGGGCTCACCCGTCATAGTTATTGCTATTCACGCTGGACAAAGTCGGCGCTCGTGTAGTGGGAGCGAAGCAGTAACTGAGGAGGACGAAGCGAGCGCGTACCGGTTCATGATGATGATAATTCCTTTTCGCACTACCCGGCGTAACGCAAAGCTTAAAGAGCTCTGCTCTTAAAATACAGGGTGCGGCGTAGCCTATCTAACGAGCCGTCGATGCGTGGCAGCGGGTACACGTCCTGTTTAGTCACGTTGTTCAGCTTAAGGTAGTCGACGCAGATGCGTAGCGTTCTATCTTTCTTTTTGACTAGGACGACCGGAGACGATCACGTGCTGTTGGAAGGTTTGATGATACCATCGTGAAGCCTCTCTCGGATTGAGTACGGATCGCTTGGCGTTTTTTTTTTCTTGAAATGTGGTAAGGCGGCTGGTTTATAGGGCGTGCGTCGTCGTACGTGATAATTCTGGGCCTAGTGATGGAAATGTGGCGCACCTTGGAAGAACTGGCGAAGCACGGCTTGAATACAAGCAAGAGCTTCCGCAGTGCTTTCTCGTTATAGGATGACAGTTCAGAATTTATATCGATATTACCCAGTGACTTATCTGTGGGCTCCACTACTTCAGATGTGAAACCGTTCCGAACGTTCGCTTTTTCGTATGCAAGCGCTAACGAGGTGCCGCGGAGAAGGTGTCGATGCTCGTTACTGAAATTCGTGACAAGCTACAAGCATTTGAGATCGGCCATCACGAAGCTGTATGAAACTCCGAGCCGCACAAACACCTTGGGTCAGCAGGTGTTCCAAGTCAGTTTCTGCGACCGCTTCACCATTTTGGAATCCACAACATGTGAAGTCTATTATAACACTGTCTCGTGGAGGGAGCGCTGCACTGTCAGCGGAAAGAAGAGCGTCGGCACGCCGTTGATCATCCTGCCCGTTGATTGCTCGGTCGGCTGAGAAGGTGATGCGACGCTGTTGGGGATGAATAGTAGCCCCATACTCCTGCAGGAAGTCAACACCACGGTGTTAGAAGTATTATAGGTGGACCAAAGGCGCCTCCAGAAACGATGAACTTCGGTCCTCTTTTTGTGGAGAGGGCACGAGATGGCGCCACAGTACCCGTGGCCAATGCGAGGTATGGATGGTCGCTTCGGGGCCGCGGACGCCGCTCGAAATAAATAAAAACAAAGTCTGCATTCGCTCTATAACTAGCGTAAAAATAAATAAATAAACAAAAGAGACGAACAAATCCTCGATTCTGACCATACAGCTGTAGGTATCTGTGGAATATGTTCAATTAACCACCTCGATGGTTCGCGACAGGCGGATGCTTTCGCATTCGGACTTGTGAAATCGTGCATTTAAGCGTATGACAGTGAAGTCGCGTTAAAATATGACACAGGTTAGTTTTGTTTGTTTTAAAACAAGGCGTTTAGGAGCAGCACTCGTTTATAAAACAGAAGAGCAGCCACGACAAGTTAAGTGGTAATGGCGGAACCAGCTTATGCACCGAGCCAACCAAACGTCGTCTTCTTCTCCGTCTGAGTGGTACCCTCTGCCTTTCTGAGAAGCGCTCATCTTCTTCACTACATTTTCTTCCCCTCCGGAAAAGAGCCATCCTGGCGACTTAGGGGCAGGAAACGACACAGGGATCGTAATATGGTTTTAGGCGGTCTATATGAACAGTCTCGCGTCCACGACGTCGTTGATCAGAGGACTGCTCAAGCGGCTCCACTACGTAATTGACGTGTGATGTTTGTTTTACCACACGGTAAGGGCCGTGATACTTAGACAGAAGTTTCGTTGAGAGGCCAGGGCTGGTTGAAGGGATCCAAAGCCAGACAAGGTCATCCGGGGTATAAGAAGCCGGAGGCTTTGGGCTATCGTGATGGTGTTTCTGGCGTTGCTGATCAGCAGTAGTGAGGGAGCGGGCAAGCTGGCGACACTCTTCCGCGTATTTAGCAGCTTGTGACACCGTCGTCGACTCAGCAACATCCGGGCGGTAACGGAGGATGGTGTCTAGTGTGCAAGAGGGCTCACGTCCGTAAAGGAGGAAGTATGGAGAGAATCCGGTGGTTGTCTGGACAGCAGTGTTATGCGCGTACGTCACAAAAGTGAGAACACGGTCCCAGTTGGAGTGATCGGAAGCGACGTACATTGAGAGCATGTCCCCCCAATGTTCGGTTGAATCGTTCGGTGATGCCGTTTGTTTGAGGATGATACGCGGTGGTGGTGCGATGAATGACTTGGCATTCCTTGAGAAGCGACTCGATTGCGTCCGACAAAAACACGCGGCCTCGGTCGCTGAGCAGCTCGCGTGGAGCACCATGACGTAGAATGATTCGATGTAATATGAAACAACCGACGTCGCTTGCCGACGCAGAAGGCAATGGTGCAGTTTCTGCGTAGTGCGTAAGATGATCGATGGCGACGATTATCCAGCGATTTCCAGCAGGTGTAATCGGAAGAGGTCCATACAGATCAATACCAACACGGTCGAAGGGTCGGGCAGGACAAGGTAAGGGCTGTAGTGGAGCTGGAGAACGGGAAATGGGATCCTTCCGGCGCTGGCAAGCGATACAGGAACGGACGTAGCGGCGAACGAAGCGATACATGCCACGCCAGTAGTAGCGCTGGGGATAGGCAAGTGTTTTGAACACTCCAGCATGCGCGCAATGTGGTTCGGCGTGAAAGGAGTCGCATCTGTTCGAGCGGAGATGTCTGGGAATAACCAGGAGCCATCGGCGTCCTTGGGACAAATAATTTCGTCGGTATAGCAAACCGTCCCGGATAACGAAGTGCTGTATTTGACGGCGCATACCTCTAGGGATGTGCTGAGAGGGAGGCTGACTCAACCAGTTCAGAAGTGAAGCAACCCAGGGATCTTTCCGTTGCTCCAGAAACATATCGCTGACACAAAGTGCAGACACGTCGTTGGTAGGCGAAGACGGCGACTGGTCACCATGTTGTCGGGGCGATCGGGACAGAGCATCTGCGTCGGAATGTCTTCTTCCGGATCGGTAAATTACGTGAATATCGTACTCCTGAAGCCGAAGTGCCCAACGGGCGAGCCGGCCGGAGGGATCTTTTAAAGAGGAAAGCCAACATAATGCATGGTGGTCTGTAACCACGCTAAATGGGCGCCCGTAAAGATAGGGTCGAAACTTTCCTATTGCCCATATAATGGCTAGGCACTCTTTTTCGGTGACTGAATAGTTGGCTTCCGCTTTTGTGAGCGCACGGCTGGCGTAAGAGACGACGTACTCATCAAATCCAGGTTTACGCTGGGCGAGAACAGCACCGAGACCAACCCCGCTCGCATCCGTGTGGATTTCTGTCGGGGCAAGCGGATCAAAACGGTGCAGAATTGGGGGTGTTACAAGAAGGCGGCGCAGTGTGGCGAATACATCATCACATGCCGATGACCATCCCGAAAGGTCGCGGTTGCCGCGGAGAAGGTCAGTCAAAGGGCGATATGATGGAGGCAAAGTTTCGAATAAAACGACGAAAATATGAACATAGGCCGAGGAAGCTGCGTAGTTCTTTTATGGTTTTCGGCTTAGGGAACTCGGTCACGGCACGAAGTTTTGTCGGATCCGGAAGAACGCCATCTCTAGAGACGACATGGCCCAAAATTAGAAGTTGTCGAGCGCCAAAGCAGCACTTCTTTAAGTTGAGCTGTAGACCGGCGGAGCTGAGGCACGTGAGCACTGTCTCCAGGCGCTGAAGATGAGTTGAAAAGTCGCTTGCAAATATTACGATATCGTCTAAATAGCAGAGGCATGTCTGCCATTTCAGGCCACGGAGGATGTTGTCGATCATGCGCTCGAAAGTGGCAGGCGCATTGCATAGCCCGAATGGCATGACGTTAAATTCGTATAGGCCTTCGGGGGTAACGAAAGCTGTTTTGGGGCGATCAGCTTCAGCCATCGGAACCTGCCAATAACCGGAGCGCAGGTCTAGTGACGAGAAGAACTCCGCTCCTTGTAAGCAGTCAAGGGCATCGTCTATGCGAGGTAGTGGGTACACATCTTTGCGCGTGATCTTGTTCAACCGGCGGTAGTCGACGAAAAACCTTATTGAGCCATCCTTTTTCTTAACTAGAACAACCGGGGAGGCCCACGGGCTGTTAGAGGGCTCAATAACGCCGCGCTTCAGCATGTCGTCAACTTGTTCCGCGATGATACGACGCTCAGATGCCGACACACGATATGGGCGCTGACGTAAAGGAGCGTGAAGGCCAGTGTCGATTTGGTGAGACACTGTGGAAGCACGGCCCAAAGTTGGTTGCTGGTGGTCGAAGCTGGCACGGAAGCGCTCAAGGAGGGCGATGATGTCGGCGCGCTGCTGGGCCGTAAGATTGCTGTCGATGCACCTCGAAAGTGCGTCGGTGAATGATGATTGAGACGGTAACGCGGAGCAATCAACGGCGTCAATCTGAAGCGGAGTCGAGTGGTCAGGAACGGCATATGCACAAAAGGAATCAACGTGATCGGCAAGGCCTAGCCACTCTCCGCGCAGTAATTTGGACGGCGAGGGAAACGGATTCGAAACATAAACTGCACTTGATCCATCGTGAACGGTCAGAACGGCGAAAGGAATTAGGAAGCACTTGCGGCGAACAGCGGTTTCAGAAGGCGTAAAAAGAACAGTTGAGCCACTAGAGACTTCGCAGGAAAGCGGTACTAGCACAGATGAGAAAGGGGGGTATCGGTGTGTCGGCGGCAACAAAAAGTTTTGCAGGTGTAGTCGGCGAGTCGAGAGCAGCAGAGTCGCATAACGGCGAGAACTCGACTTCGGCACGAGCACAGTCGATTACAGCATGGTGAGTACTGAGAAAGTCCCAGCCCAGTATAATGTCGTGGGAACACTTCGGCAGCACTACAAACTCGACGGCATAAATATTGTCTGCAATAACGACACGTGCCGTGCACGCAGCGAAAGGGCGAATTCGTTGCTCACTCGCAGTGCTCACAACAAAGTCGTGAAGAGGCGTTGTTACTTTTTTCAGTCTGCGGCAAAGCTTCTCAGTCATTACAGACACTGCGGCGCCAGTGTCGACCAGTGCGAAAACAGGGATACCTTCAACGGAGACAGCAACGACATTAGACGGCGAAAAACAAGGTCTTGTAGAGTTCGAAAAGCTGCGCAGTTCTTGCCTCCGGAACTGCGCCTCCTAGTTTTCCTCAGGGACAGGGCGAGGGCGTCGTAGCATAGGGGAAAGGGAACGGCGCTGAGGTGAAGGCGACTGGCGTCGGTTGAAGTTCCGGCGAGGCGAAAATGTGTCCATAGCAGCAGGCGGGCCAGATGAAGCAGTTTGCATAGACAAATATTGTTTGCATAGACAAAAATAACGTATTAGCCGTAGTACTGGAGCAGAAAAACGTACTCTCGATTGCTGTCGCAGCGGTCGCATTTTGATGGAAGAGACATGCTAGAGGCCCATTTACTGTGTGATGTCAGTGCACTTCAAAAAAACACCACATTGTCGAAATTTCTGAAGCCCTCCTACGGCGTGCCTCATAATCATATCGTGGTTTTAGCACATAAAACCCCATTTATTCCAATTGATTGTTAACAAGCGTAGCTCTCTCACGAGGAGAGAACGACGCCACAGGCAGGTAGGGATGGTTCAAAGAAAAGTACGTACTTACGGCGTAGACGAACTAAAAAACTGCACCGTTTATTGGAGTGATGTAGAGATGCATTTTATTGCACTGATGTAATGATGGCCCACCGGCACACAAGCGAATTGCGCTCACTCGCCTGAGAAGCATTACAATATCTTTGCTGCTACTGACTTTGCAAGGGAGTTGGATGTATTCAAGGGGTGTACGTTTGCCAACAGAGCGACGCTTAAATTCAGTTGTTCGTCAGGGCTCGCCACTCTTTTCATGACGACGCGGCTGGGAGCAACAGCATAATAGCTTTTAGCTCGCGCCAGTAGTGTAACCATCTGGCTGGGTAGCTGCCGCACTAGTCATGAAAACTTCGTGTACAAAACATGACTGTTCTCAAGCCTTCAACGTTAACTCTGTGGCAAGCCCACGCTGTTGTTGGGAAAGGCACGCTATTGCCACTCTCAAAAACTTCCTCGATCAAACTTGTGGCTGACACTGCGACTGGCTTTGTGTCGAATTCTGTGGCGTCAGATCCCGCACACAGCTGCTTTTATCCATCTCGCTGATGACGTCGCACGCCTGCGAGGTCTCCGTTAGCGTGAGTTCTTGAAATCTTGTTGAATTTAGAGTCTCACGTGGCGCCGTTTGATGGCAGGAAGGGTATGAACGATCCGCAGGCGCATTCATTCTTTTTGCTCAGTGAGCACGGCAGCCGGAAAACTTCGTCGGCGCGGCGTCTTTAACCGAAGCCGCCTTTCGTGGTGTACTCACAAGAATGTGTCCTTTGTATACAGCTTCCCACGTCTTCGTTACGTACCTCGGCTCGAAGTGCTTCTCGCAGACGTAGTCGGTCGACTGCAGCACGCGGTCCTTGCGCGGAATCGCATGGCGCCATACCTTCACGCGGTCCGCTTCTCGGGGTGCAGCAAAGAGCGTCGCTTTTTCAGCGCAGGTCTTGTCGCCAGATTGCACCGTGGCACAAAATACTTCTTGCCCATTTCACGGCTTGCTCACACGAATAGCGTAGCCTGTCATCGCACAAAAAGATTGAAAACAAGAGCGCAACGTGGCGACAACTGCGTTGGCTAGACGGCGTCCGCTTGCCACTAAGGCGCAATCGGGGCCTGCTCGCCCGGCTCTCGGCCACGTAATCCCTCCTGCCATCTGGCGGCGCGATGGAGCGGAGGAACCGAAGTTCAACGAAGCGAGTGCACGGCGGAGGCGCTCCGTCGTTCCACCTGTACTTCTAACACCGTGGTCAACACACATAGCACAAGGAAACTTGCTACGAACGTAGCTCCTCAAATTCGAATTCTAGTTGTGCAGGTTCCAAGGGGAGTGACGACGTGGCCACCAGCCGTTCGAATCTGCGAGCCATGCCAGAGCGTGATTACCTTTTTCAGATGTCTGGCCATTCCCGCTTAATATCGAATACTCAGCCCCGGTATCTACTAAAGCACGAACCGCATAACCGCCGATCAGCACCGGTATGTCGAGAGAAAGCAGGTCTTCCCGTCCGGTCTAATCTGCACCTTTTCTTGTTTGCGCCAATCGGAGGTATTTAACACGTTCACTTCCAACGACCTCGCCTCCAAAGGTCGCTTTAGTTAGATTTGCCGGCGGTGACTTGGGGACCGTGCGCCAGCGTATTGCTGGGGCGGAGGGGAAAATCGCCTCGGTGATGGTGAGCGCGATTTCCGCCCAGAAGGCTGTGACACGCTGCTGAGCAAGGTAGTCCGCAATTTCAAAGTCAAACTTAAAGTCATTGTATTATTCTAGTGTACATTGAAACGGGAAACATTTCAGCGGGGTCGCTGGACATACCAGGGAAGCGGCGAATACGCAAAAAAGCCTCGAGGCGCCGATATGTGCAATGGCGGTACAAATGGTCGTTCTTTTGTATTATGAAGTTGTTCATGCTGTACTGAACGTTTCAATGCGAATCTTACTGTAACTATCTGTATGCTATTTCTATTGCTGGATGCAATCCTAACTGCAACTCTTCAGTATTACTCACGTATGTTTATGTATGATCTTATATGCCCATTTCTGCTGTAAACGTCGTATGCTGCCAATGTAAGGGTCTTCAGGGACCAAGTCAAGCTGCCTAGAGCAGCTTTTAGCCCTGAATACTATCCGGAATTTTCTGGTGAAAATAGGCTTTGACATTGACTTTGACTTTAGCTCCACCGCAGTGAAAACACAGAGGCCGGTGATCTGGAGTGCGCCAACCATCGGATTTCCGAGGGGGACGCGCGTCTATCGTGGAGGTAATGTACTGGTTGCTCCGAACGATGCGCGACAGGACCGGCATAAACTAGTGCTGGTGACGTGTGCGTATCATGGTAGTACTGCAGCGACTGCGCCGACTACCGTAGAAGATGCATCAACGAACAGCAGGGCAGAGGACGCTCCAGGATGGGAAGCTCCGGCTTCCAGGAAAGGTCTGCAACATCCGTGAGGGCTCACCTCCTTCGCTTTTCACGTCGCTTCAATCAATCAATCAATCAATCAATCAATCAATCAATCAATCAATCAATCAATCAATCAATCAATCAATCAATCAATCAATCAATCAATCAATCAATCAATCAATCAATCAATCAATCAATCAGTTTTATGGCGTATTATACATTAATGGTGGCCGGTAATAATTATACAGGTAGGGCCCCAGATTGGGTAGGACCTCGATCGATCGATCAATCAATCAATCAATCAATCAATCAATCAATCAATCAATCAATCAATCAATCAATCAATCAATCAATCAATCAATCAACCAATCAATCAACCAACCGATCAATCAATCAATCAGCTTTTATTTATCATTGGAAAACATAAGGGTAACGGAGTAAAAAAGCCGCAGTACTGCGGCTTTTTTCCGGCGGTCCAGGCCGAGTTTACTCAACGTAGAGTAGCAGGGCTCTTGCCAAACCCGTCGGTTGGGCTCGCCCTCCAGAGGTATAGCGCGCACACTTCTTTCTTTCGTTGCCTGTGCCTCTGCCTATGCGTATAACCCTACTACAGGTGGAAACATATTGCTATCAACGATTATTAACGAATGCAGTCGGCGTGAGTCACGTGTCGTATTAAGAACCAAATGGCCCATCTATTGCTTGTTTTTTTTTTTTTTTTTTTTTTTTTTTTTTTTTTTTTTTTTTTTTTTTTTGTCATGGTCTGTGCTATTTACGGCTGTATTCGTAAGACTTTGAGATCATGCAAGCTGTGTAAATCTGTGTTGGGGGGAAAAAGGTAGAGAAAAGGCGAAAAGAGCGCAAGAAGGTAAAGTGGTGTCCGCAACCATTGTTTTGCCAGAACAGCTGGCAGTCGGCACAGTAATTGCTCAAGATAACATAATGACTCAGGAAAAAAAGAAAGCTGACTCATACAAAACATATGAGCCTTATGAAAGTAAATACGGTACCATTCTTTACAAAGAACTCTTGCAAAAATGAAGGTATGGTCATTAACTGCGCTGCGGTAAGTCTTTTTTTTTTTTGTTATCTAGGCCATATTCCGCAGTAGCTTCCCAATTTTGTTCATCCCCTGCGCTAGCAGCGCCACGTGCTTCTTTTCTGTAAGTGCGTTCAGAAAGCACACGCAACTTCAGTGCAAGCATCACCCTGGTTGAATTCACTTACATAAGGGCAGTAGCAGCGTGTCTGGGGTGCATTTTGAGTATTATAGCGGATTCTGTGCGTGAAAAAACAATAAGCGGATTTAATAGAATATTAGTCGTACAATAGCAATACAAAAAGAAACAAAAAAGTGCTTCGGTAATATAAAAAGTTAATTATTTTTGCTACAGCCTTACAGAAGGCGTTCCGTGGGCAAAAGCTGTGTTTCACATTCCAAGTGAAGCATTCATGTGCGGTTTTGTTGTTTATATTTTCTGCCCAAAGAGCAGCTGTTGTTCTCTGGGAACTCGCATCTCCAACAAGGGCCAGACGCAAGTGTGCGTGTCGTGCTTCCGCTCGTTCTGTAGTCTTGGAACAGTAGGTGGTTTCTCGGAGCAGCACCTATTACTTAGCATAACGTGCACATTCTATATGCGAACGACGCAAGCAAAAATAATAAAAATCTGCGACTGGGGTCGTTGAGCTGAATAGAAAGCAGCTGCCGATGTCTCATGGCATGGACAATCTTCGGCCGCGAAGAAAAGAGGCACAAAACGATACACCTATAGAAGCTTCACGCAGCAGTTTGCGCACGCCTCTTCGTTCATTACGTTCGGTATTATGATACGGGCAAGGACAAAAAGAAAATGATTCCAGCCTGCCACGCGTGAAGCGTTCCATCTTTATGGTTTATGCGATCACACACTTACATCACTGGTATATACAATCCCGTGATAATTCAGGCGGCCTGCACGTTTTTGCGGGCATGCTGCGACTTCAGGCGCAGCATTCACAAAGCTTTTGGTTCGTAAGTGCTGATTGCTATTCAGCAGCAGAGTTCGCTAATGATATGTAAAACATTCTTGTGAACATTACCGCGGTAAGACGCTTTTGTGGAAACGAGCTAAGTTCTGCTGCCTACTAGTAATGTTCACGCACCAAGTACCACCATATTTAAAAAGAACCTTCCACCGCCATGACCCTTAACCGCCATGACCACTTCAAAACCATGATCACTATATTCGCGCTTGCGAGCACTAAAATCCCTAGATTTCTCCCTTTCACCTAAGCAGCGACAACTGCCTCCTCTCCCGACTCTCGCTCACGCGCAGCCAGCGTCTGCCACCATGTTCTTCCTGACCTAGAAGATTTACAAAGCCACGTACGTTTAAGTACATTAGCCACGCACCTTTCAGCGGACAATAGGTGAACTCGACGTGCACTTTTCCTCGCGCTAAAACTCCGTCATTAGTGAGCGGAGGACGCGTCCCCCGCTGTTTTACCAGGCGCTGGCAAAGCGTTAGGAAGAACATGGCTACCGAAAACAAGCGTTACCCATTGATATTCGTCAGCGGCGCTTCAATGGTTATCGCTACTTAACAAAGAAAAGAAAAAAAATATCTAGGGACTTTAGCGAACAGTACCAATAATACGTGGACGAGGGAACGGCCGCAGCCGTGGCACGATAGGCTGCGCCCAGAACACGTAATGCGGTTGTTCTGTTTTCACGTCATAATGGAGGCCAGTTGTTATTTGCGCACTACATTTCCTGTACTCCATGAAACCGACACTTGCGTCAAATGTAGTAAATAACGCCTCCCATTCGTCGTGTGGCTTCATTGTTCGTTGGATTCGTTCTTAAGAAATATGGCCCTCGGTTGTTCTTGCCCTTTTTTCGTTCATGTCAGTTCAATCAGAGCCGATTTGGCGGTAGCTGCGACATAGGTTTGTATTACGTCGGCGGAAGGTGCACCAGATAAGTTGAGCTATTCTATAAACCACAAGAGTTGTCGGCAGCTCCGGACGTGTTGGCGCAGGCCTCGCGCTTTTATGGTGTATGCACGAGATGAAACGGACGGGAAGCCGTCAGCGTTGGGAAAACGTTTCGAGCTTCTCAGCGTGCTGACTTACATGAGAATATTCTTCAGGAAAGCATAGCAGTTGTTGGACGCTCGCTTGTACGTTAGACATGCTTAAAGCGATTCTACTTCGACCATTGAGCCATGCGCGCATTTAACTTTTGTCAGCCGAGCTATCTGGGCGGTAGAATTACGTCCTCTGGTGGAGCGGCACTTGTGGCCCTAGACAGCCGGTGCTGAACGTAGATGAAGATACAGGCTATCCGAATGTCTTGATTCCTCAACGAAAGAGACGCGTCTTGTTCAACACCACTTTCATTTCCTTTTCTTGGAACGGAGACGTGTGAGAGAGGCCCTATTGAGTAGATTTCTGTGACTCACCTAGCCCTACTGGACTTCAACATGAAGTGCTGGTCGCCTGGGCTTACTGGATCAGTTACGTTTGAGTTATCACCGGAAAAATCACGTTAATTACGTCCGCTTGAACGTAGATGAATGAACAGCTTGCCGAAAAGATCAATTAATATAAAATAAGCGGGGAAGGTGTCATGTGAACGCTTTCCATCAATCTCGCTATAAATACTGCACTACTCTATATGTCATGATGATAAGGTTTTACAAGCAAGTATTCCAGTGAGAAGGAACAATTCTTTCTTAAGTTGCTACCACTGTCACTGAATTACGCTTGCACGTTAACATATTGTAATGTCCACGAAAGGGGTTTATTGAGACATGACGGAGCGGCAGTTTCAACAGCCCTGACAGCGCACCAAGGTTCCGCTATGGCTATGAACGTCTTTCTCTCCTTCATTTCGATTGTTTCCAGGTGCACATACCCAAACTACGCATGACTCTACCGCTGTAACATTTCTCTCCGCGCAGACGAAGCTTACTGGGCGCGTCAGACACTCTCTCAAGGAGTGAATGGCTTTGAACGTGCAACGTTCACGTGTAAGTTTAGTCTTTGCAGAATGTCGGCCATTGGAGTGAAGGCGTGAAACGAGGTAAGTAGGTTTGCTTATGCGGTCAATAACAGGGCAAGGTCCAACATAGTACGCCAGCCGCGCACATAATCCACGTATTCTAGTTGGTGTACACAGCAGCACGAGTCATTGGGATTATAGTTGACAAGTCTGCGTCACTGGTCGAAATGTGCCCTCGAAGGCTCTTGTGAAGCAAGAGTGCACGAGTAAGCAAGACGTCGGGCTTCTTCTGCACGGCAGATAGTCTCGCATATGTAGGGATCATAAACATCAAAAATTGGCCCGCGATGATTCGTGGCTTTCATAGACGAGGCGGGCGAGCATAAAGATGAAAGAATAAACTATAGACAGTAGCGTCAAGCTGTGCGTTGTTAAATGCGTAAGTAAGATAGGCAGAACGCTCTCCTGATCCTTGCAATGTGATGCAACGTACATGGCCCGCATGTTCGTGAAAGTTCTGTTAGTGCGTTCCACGAGACCGTTTCTTTGTGGATGATACGGCGTAAGGTGTAATAAACTTGAAGAAAATTGGCGAAGCATCACTTCGATTATGTCTGCAGTAAACTGTCGCCCTCGACTGCGAGTAACGCTTTTGGGATGTCCGTTTCGGAAAGTCACGAAGCATAGCACGTAGAGGCGCATGTCGCGTGCAGAAGCCGATGGTATAGGAGCCGTCTCACAGTAGCGTGTCAGGTGATTGGTCACACGACGATCCTACGATTTCCATTAGAGGACCGCGGAAAGGTGCCGGGAAGGTCGATGCCAACTTGCGAATGGAGTTTATGGAGGCGGCACATCGTGTAGTCGACCAGTAGGAGTACTTGTATGACGCTTGCAACGTTGACACTCGTTGCAGCCACACATATTTTGCGTCGTGGGACGCATCTTGGGGCAATAAAACCTTTCTTGAAGACAGCAAAAACTAGTCGCTGCTCCTAGATGACCGGATGGTGGATCGTCATGCATAGCTCGCAAGATGGAAACGCGGAGGATTTTCACCCGCCAGAAGATATCGCGAGCATGTTGTGAATGTTGTTAAAAGCGAGTTGTGAATGATTTTCGTTCGCTTGCGAGAAGTTGCTTTAAAATATTGTCATTGTGCTGTTCAGTACTAAAGGTACTCGCATCACGAAATCCTGGCTGCAATGATGCGATTTACCCGTCGAATGTTGTCCGCGCCACAGACCATTGTGGGAAGCGGTGCCGCGAAAGACAGTCGGCGTCGGCGTGCTGTCGACCTTTTTTATATGAACCTGTAAAGTCGTACTCCTGCGACGAAGTGCCCAATATGCAAGCCGACCAGTGGATCAGTCGGATTCACCAACCAGCACAGAGACTAATCTGCTATGACGGTGAAGGGGCGTCCGTAGAGGTATGACCGGAAGCGCTGTACTGTGAAGATCACTGCAAGACATTCTTGTTCGGTAACAGCGTAGCAGCGCTCGGACTTCGTTAGGGAGCGATTCGCTTGCGCTACTAGGTGTTCTTTGGCATCGAAGTGTTTACTCAGAAGAGCACCAACAGCAGCATCGCTAACGCCCGTGTGCGCTTCTGTAGGAGCCATATAGGGTCGAAGTATCGGAGAATCGGATGGGACGTCAATGGCAACTTAAGTTCACAGAAGGTGAACGCACATATAAACAACTCACAGGATCCTTTATGCAACCGCCTAAGATGACTCGAAGGCAAAAGCCATCGTCACTTCCTTTTCCTTCGCATCGATCCTACCGCCCCCGAAAATGTTCTGCACCTAGCATCGTTTCGTACTGCCTCCGGCATCGGAGGCATTGCAATGATTCTGAGCCTCACAGGTCTCTGGGATCGGCCCACCAATGACCAAGCGACGATGTGATGACGTCACGTATGCGACGTCAGAGTGATCACCAAAACGTGTGATCTCAGATCAGCTATATAGTGATCAAACGAGTGAACACCAGAATTTGTGGTGGCATCACAAACTTTGGTGACATTAGTCATTATGACGTCATAGGGTGACGCCACCACATGATAATGATGATTTTGTGGTTCACTCATGTTGCGCCGACGCTGACGGCACTTTTCGCGTTTGATGAGGCATTTAAGGCTTTCGCCTTAGAAAAGGCAGTACTGCGAACGCCTTGAGCTACAAAGCCTGTTATAACTCCCCCCCCCCCCCCCTTTTCCCATCTTTAAGCAGACAGCCTAAACATGCAACTGCTGGACTTCATAATTTTCAACCTGTCCATTGGCCACCAAATCTCGCCCCCACTTGTTCGCAGATCCAGCTTTCACGGACATCGGCGTTTAGTTCGCGTGTCTTCCACCACGTGCCGCATGACTTTTATCTTTTGAATCTCGCGCGAAGTCAAGAGTTGCGTCAAGGCAAGAAAGAAAAGGAAAGAAACAAAAAAAAAAGAAGTTCAGAACACACAGCTTCACGACTTGGCGTGGCCTGCCGCGTTCGTTGCTAACGGCTACAAAGATAAGACCGGCGAGCTGCAACGTTAAAATGGCTAGTCATTCCCCGATCGTATGGCAACGACTCGTTTTACGCATCAGAAAAAGAAAACGGTGCCCGACTGCACCAGAAATTTTGAAAGGGCAGCCAGACGTATTCATTTATTCCCTTAGCATTTTTTTACAAGTATGTTATGCCCGCTGTTTGTCCGGTTCGCGATGTAGAGAGGAAACTATGATCCTGCCGGCGCGGCCACGTCAAGCAAAATTAAGGACAGCTGTGCCTAGTTAAACCAGTGTAACCATAGACAAGCCTTATTAAGCCATGTTGAGCATTGTAAAACCTAATTAACTACGCATAACTAAGCTAATTAAATCACACCTCAAAAAGCCCTAATTTAGCCGAGCTGAGATTCTCGTGTGCCTAGTAATGCCAGACTATGTAAGATGCGCCGAGCTTACCCTAATACTAATTAAGACGGAATATAACTAGTGGTAGCTCGACTAATTAGCTAATTAAGCTTACCTTGACATGGGACGGAAGCTAATCGAGACCACGCGACGAATTTGCAAGTTAGGCCAATTTATCTAATTAAGGTAAGTAAGGTACTTGGTGCTGTGATTGCCAAACAATTCCCAATGAAACCCGATCGATCCCTATCCGATACTCGGGAATCGCAAAGTGATGGCGTGAACACTTCGTGCATGGACCTGTGAATGAACGTGTGCCTAGTCAAGCCAAGACCAGGCGAGTGCCGACCAGCTCTGCTCTGCCCCAGCCTTACGCGACTGAGCGCAAGCTGCGCAAATTTTTTACCATGTTGAAAGGCTCGGCCGATGGCAGATCTTGAAGCAGTTGGCGCACATTTAATGACTTGACAGTCGAATGATAGCATTTCGCAATGTTTAGTTCTAGGTTACTTAGCTTGTAGCGTCTGCTTACTTTTCGTCCCCGTGTTTTCCGAGCTTTTTTCTACTCCTTAGGCTTCTCTGGATGCACAGAAAGCTGTTATACTTCTTAAAATAATTGTTGGGGTTTTGCGTCCAAAGAACGCGATATGAATGTGAGAGATGCCATAGTGGAGGGCCCCCGATAGTTAGACCACGTGGGGTTCTTTAACGTGCACCTAAATCTGAGCACATGGGCTTCTTGCATATTGCGTCCATCGAAATTCAGCCTCCGCGAACTAACATGGTGCTACCAAACGTGTGGTTCAAACTACAAAGTACGGCCACGGCGGCGCATTTCGATGCAGGCGAAAATGCTTGAGGCCCGTGTGCTTAGATTTAGGTGCACATTAAAGACCCCCGGTGGTCGAAATTTTGAGAGCCCTCCACTGCGGCGTCTCTCATCATATGGTCGTTTTGGGACGTTAGACCCCAACAATTATTATGACTATTAAAGTACAAAGTAATCGTTCTAGAAGGTCTTGGCTCACGGTACACACAAATCGGCGCATAGCACACATGATGACGCACGTGTGCTAGCGCTACAGATTTGCCGGTCACCGGCTCCAAAAACACTACCTAAATATCATCATTCGAACGCCCTCTGGTATTAATTTTTTAATGAACGAAAATTATTAATAATAATAATAGTAAATTCTGGGGTTTTACGTGACAAGACCACGATGTGACAATGAAGCCCGCGGTATAGGATAACTCCGGAAATTTTGATCATCTGGCGTTCTTTAAGGTGCTTTGACATCGCACAGTACATGTGGTCCTCTACCATTTCGCCTCCACCGAAATGCGACCACCGCGGCCGGGATCGAACCTGCGCCTTTCAGGTCAGCAGCCGACCTCCATAGACGCTATGCCGTCGCGGCGGCATATCTACAGTGTCTCCACAGCCACCATTGTCCCCCCATGAAAAAAAAAAAAGCATGGAATAAAATTCTAATAAAGAGTCTAAGGCAGGGAGCTACCATCTCTGCAATGCTATTCACCGCGTGTTAACAGGAGGTTTTCAGAGCGTTGGATTGCGGACAGCATGCGATAGCAGTTAAAGGAGAGTAGCTTAGTAACATGCGATTCGCTTGTGATATTGCCATGTTTAGTAACTCGGGAAAACTATTGCAAATCATAATTACTGAATTAGACAGGGAAAGGAGATCAGTGGGGCAGAAAATTAATATGCAGACAAATAAAGCAATGTTCAGCAGCCTCCGAAGAGAAGAGTGGTTTGCGATGCCTATCAAAACACTGGAAGTGGTAAAGGAATACGTCTGTTTAGGGAAGGTAGTGACCGCAGATACGAACCATGAGAATGAAGTAACCAAAAGTATAAGAATGTTGTAGTGTGCATTTGGCACGTATTCTGAGATAACGATTGGCAGTTTACCACTATCTCTCAAGAGAAAAGGGAATGGTAGTTTACCACTATCTCTCAATCGGAAGGCTAGGTCCTCCGGCAACCTACAAAATCCTAATCCTAATCCTAACTACTATCTGTCAAGGGAATGCAGCGAGAAGACAAGATAACTTGTGGCAATTGAAAGTAACAGCGGGGATTCCAACAGAAGGCAAGAGCGCGAACGGGAGGCATAAAGTTAAATGGGCAGATGAGATTCAGAAGCTTCCGGGGCTAACGTGGGCGCCGCCTGCACAGGGACCGGGTTGATTGGAGAAACATGGGAGGGGCATGTTCCCTACAATTAGCGTATTCATGTTGCTGATGATGATCTTGATGACACACATGTGCAACGTGAATGCGAAAGTATCATTTCACGATTCGTACACAGTCGCATATATATATATATATATATATATATATATATATATATATATATATATATATTGTAATGTAAATGTGAAGAAAGGAAAGTGGACGAAAAGATAACTTGCCACCGGCAGGGACCGAACCTGCGACCTTCGAATAACGCGTCCGATGCTCTACCACTGAGCTACGGTGGCGGTCATCTCCCCGTCCACTTTATAGGGTATATAATATGTGTACTTAAACGTGGGAGCGTCAGTCAGCGCCGCCTGTTGCCATTACGGCGAGTGTGGAACACTCTTTTTTGACTGTAGACGTCACGTAGTACGTGATCTTATTACGAGCGGGCAGCTGACTAATAATCCCTCGCATACCACCTGAAGGCATCAAGTCTGCCATAACGAGACCCTCGTTATGAATGAAGGAAAGAATTGTAAACTTAAGGGCTCGTTTGCTTTGTTAAACACAGTATTAATGAGAACTAACAGACAAAGATGCCAAGGAAAGTATAGGGGAAGCTATTAGAACTAATTGTAATGTAAATGTGAAGAAAGGAAAGTGGACGAAAAGATAACTTGCCACCGGCAGGGACCGAACCTGCGACCTTCGAATAACGCGTCCGATGCTCTACCACTGAGCTACGGTGGCGGTCATCTCCCCGTCCACTTTATGGGGTATATATGTGTACTTAAACGTGGGAGCGTCAGTCAGCGCCGCCTGTTGCCATTACGGCGAGTGTGGAACACTCTTTTTTGACTGTAGACGTCACGTAGTACGTGATCTTATTACGAGCGGGCAGCTGACTAATAATCCCTCGCATACCACCTGAAGGCATCAAGTCTGCCAGAACGAGACCCTCGTTATGAATGAAGGAAAGAATTGTAAACTTAAGGGCTCGTTTGCTTTGTTAAACACAGTATTAATGAGAACTAACAGACAAAGATGCCAATGAAAGTATAGGGGAAGCTATTAGAACTAATTGTAATGTAAATGTGAAGAAAGGAAAGTGGACGAAAGATAACTTGCCACCGGCAGGGACCGAACCTGCGACCTTCGAATAACGCGTCCGATGTTCTACCACTGAGCTACGGTGGCGGTCATCTCCCCGTCCACTTTATGGGGTATATATGTGTACTTAAACGTGGGAGCGTCAGTCAGCGCCGCCTGTTGCCATTACGGCGAGTGTGGAACACTATTTTTTGACTGTAGACGTCACGTAGTACGTGATCTTATTACGAGCGGGCAGCTGACTAATAATCCCTCGCATACCACCTGAAGGCATCAAGTCTGCCAGAACGAGACCCTCGTTATGAATGAAGGAAAGAATTGTAAACTTAAGGGCTCGTTTGCTTTGTTAAACACAGTATTAATGAGAACTAACAGACAAAGATGCCAAGGAAAGTATAGGGGAAGCTATTAGAACTAATTGTAATGTAAATGTGAAGAAAGGAAAGTGGACGAAAAGATAACTTGCCACCGGCAGGGACCGAACCTGCGACCTTCGAATAACGCGTCCGATGCTCTACCACTGAGCTACGGTGGCGGTCATCTCCCCCGTCCACTTTATGGGGTATATATGTGTACTTAAACGTGGGAGCGTCAGTCAGCGCCGCCTGTTGCCATTACGGCGAGTGTGGAACACTCTTTTTTGACTGTAGACGTCACGTAGTACGTGATCTTATTACGAGCGGGCAGCTGACTAATAATCCCTCGCATACCACCTGAAGGCATCAAGTCTGCCAGAACGAGACCCTCGTTATGAATGAAGGAAAGAATTGTAAACTTAAGGGCTCGTTTGCTTTGTTAAACACAGTATTAATGAGAACTAACAGACAAAGATGCCAAGGAAAGTATAGGGGAAGCTATTAGAACTAATTGTAATGTAAATGTGAAGAAAGGAAAGTGGACGAAAAGATAACTTGCCACCGGCAGGGACCGAACCTGCGACCTTCGAATAACGCGTCCGATGCTCTACCACTGAGCTACGGTGGCGGTCATCTCCCCGTCCACTTTATGGGGTATATATGTGTACTTAAACGTGGGAGCGTCAGTCAGCGCCGCCTGTTGCCATTACGGCGAGTGTGGAACACTCTTTTTTGACTGTAGACGTCACGTAGTACGTGATCTTATTACGAGCGGGCAGCTGACTAATAATCCCTCGCATACCACCTGAAGGCATCAAGTCTGCCAGAACGAGACCCTCGTTATGAATGAAGGAAAGAATTGTAAACTTAAGGGCTCGTTTGCTTTGTTAAACACAGTATTAATGAGAACTAACAGACAAAGATGCCAATGAAAGTATAGGGGAAGCTATTAGAACTAATTGTAATGTAAATGTGAAGAAAGGAAAGTGGACGAAAGATAACTTGCCACCGGCAGGGACCGAACCTGCGACCTTCGAATAACGCGTCCGATGCTCTACCACTGAGCTACGGTGGCGGTCATCTCCCCGTCCACTTTATGGGGTATATATGTGTACTTAAACGTGGGAGCGTCAGTCAGCGCCGCCTGTTGCCATTACGGCGAGTGTGGAACACTATTTTTTGACTGTAGACGTCACGTAGTACGTGATCTTATTACGAGCGGGCAGCTGACTAATAATCCCTCGCATACCACCTGAAGGCATCAAGTCTGCCAGAACGAGACCCTCGTTATGAATGAAGGAAAGAATTGTAAACTTAAGGGCTCGTTTGCTTTGTTAAACACAGTATTAATGAGAACTAACAGACAAAGATGCCAAGGAAAGTATAGGGGAAGCTATTAGAACTAATTGTAATGTAAATGTGAAGAAAGGAAAGTGGACGAAAAGATAACTTGCCACCGGCAGGGACCGAACCTGCGACCTTCGAATAACGCGTCCGATGCTCTACCACTGAGCTACGGTGGCGGTCATCTCCCCGTCCACTTTATGGGGTATATATGTGTACTTAAACGTGGGAGCGTCAGTCAGCGCCGCCTGTTGCCATTACGGCGAGTGTGGAACACTCTTTTTTGACTGTAGACGTCACGTAGTACGTGATCTTATTACGAGCGGGCAGCTGACTAATAATCCCTCGCATACCACCTGAAGGCATCAAGTCTGCCAGAACGAGACCCTCGTTATGAATGAAGGAAAGAATTGTAAACTTAAGGGCTCGTTTGCTTTGTTAAACACAGTATTAATGAGAACTAACAGACAAAGATGCCAATGAAAGTATAGGGGAAGCTATTAGAACTAATTGTAATGTAAATGTGAAGAAAGGAAAGTGGACGAAAGATAACTTGCCACCGGCAGGGACCGAACCTGCGACCTTCGAATAACGCGTCCGATGCTCTACCACTGAGCTACGGTGGCGGTCATCTCCCCGTCCACTTTATGGGGTATATATGTGTACTTAAACGTGGGAGCGTCAGTCAGCGCCGCCTGTTGCCATTACGGCGAGTGTGGAACACTATTTTTTGACTGTAGACGTCACGTAGTACGTGATCTTATTACGAGCGGGCAGCTGACTAATAATCCCTCGCATACCACCTGAAGGCATCAAGTCTGGCAGAACGAGACCCTCGTTATGAATGAAGGAAAGAATTGTAAACTTAAGGGCTCGTTTGCTTTGTTAAACACAGTATTAATGAGAACTAACAGACAAAGATGCCAAGGAAAGTATAGGGGAAGCTATTAGAACTAATTGTAATGTAAATGTGAAGAAAGGAAAGTGGACGAAAAGATAACTTGCCACCGGCAGGGACCGAACCTGCGACCTTCGAATAACGCGTCCGATGCTCTACCACTGAGCTAGTACACGTATATGCCCTATAAAGTGGACGGGGAGATGACCGCCACCGTAGCTCAGTGGCCGTAGCCCAAAATACACCGTAGCCCAAAATAAGTCTAACACAATGTATTCCTTCGACACTGATCTTCACGCTCCTTAGCCTAAGTGCGCATATCGTGTGCCAGCCACAGTGCGTCGCAACATCGCATAATTGACACTGCTCAACACGGCGTCATACAGACGTCGATCTCTCCGCAGAAATATTTCAAATGCTTTTTTTTATATGTGAAACAGTTTTGAAGTTTCTGTGTAACATAGCAAACGGGCGAAGACGCATCAAACTTAGGAAACATTTTCGATTTGGGCCATGTCTGCCATTTTTTTTACATTTTTTACCCTTTGTGGACAGCATCAAAAAAGCATGGATGTAATTCACAGTATTCCCTATAAAAATGAACACCAAAAATTTTCGACGCAATGTTTATAGTTCGCAATTAAATTCGGCTGCGAAATCCAAAAATATTGCAGGGAGAAAAAAGAAGACTCCCGCGCCACCACCTTCAAATATTTGTTTTGCACGCTTGGAGCGTTCTTCGGAAATAAAATTGTCGGTTCCCTGCACTTTGAATGTGCCGGCACATCATATAAAAATCGCAGACAAAACAGAAATATCGACCGGACATGCATGTTCGATCTTTCGTGGATTCACCCACCTGCCTTACTATCTCAGTGCCGTGGTATTCTGCCTGTAATTTGCCAGGATGGCTCTGTATCGGAAGGGAAGTAAACAGAGAGTTTTAGAACACCGCACGCAAAGCTTGCCGGCATTGCGCGCGTAGCGTTAGCGTTCGTCACTTAACGGGAGCCCGCAAGAGGCTAGCGTACGACGCATGCGCAACGCAAACGCAAAGCTTCGCGTACGCTGTTCTAAAACTCTCTAAAAGCGGCACTGCTTGCAAAAGCAGAGAACGCTGCTGATGTAGAAAGAAAAGAAGACGTTTCGGCAACGCAAGCTTTGCGCTGGTTCTGCCATTGCTGGTCAGTCTCCAATAGTATAGTGCTTATTTAAAACGCTTCATTACACTATCAATAGCTTCTATCATGCTTTCCTTGGATTCAATATGTGTTGCCTTATTGAGGCTGTGGTTAACTGAAATAGGCCCTTGGTTCCCCTTCCTTTGTTGTTTAGATAATTGGTTGCGTAATAAGAAATACGAAAACATGAGAACTTTACTTGCTCCATATCTAGAAGCGAAACCGGCTCTGTAGCAAATATTCTGGGTGCAACGCTTTAGCGAAAAAACAAGAAACTAAATCTTCAGCAATAACGCACTAGTAATATTGTGAGCGCGACAAGTGAATGGCTCTTCATTCTCTTTACATATCATCATCACTTGTACATCTTCGTCATCTGTACATATCATCATAATTGCTGGAACTTTACACGCCAAAACTACGATATGTTTATGAGGCGCGCCGTAGAGGAGGTCTGGACTGGAAAAACGATGTCCTACATCACGCGCTTAGCGCTTAGCGGGCGTCTCCCATTCCCTGTCGCGGCAGAAGAGTGTGCCGGAAATTTCGACCACCTGGGGTTCTTTAACGTGAATTTACATCTACGTACAGCATCAAAATCCAAGTACTAGTGGATTTTCGCCTCGTTCGAAAAGGCTAGAGCCGCGGCCACGATCAAACCGGTGCCCTTCGGGTCGGCAACCGAGCACCGTAACCACTGACAGCAATTCTGTAAAAAAAAAAAAAAAGAAAAAAAAGACGAAAAACATTACTGCGATTCGAACCCGTGACGCAGTCACCTAACGTGAGTCGCCAGAACAGGCGCTCAACCATCCACACCACAACGCACACCGGCTGCGGGGCGGTAAAATGGGTCTTATCAAGATACAATGGTCGAAGACGCGAGTCGAAGACGCGACTGTGTTGTAGAAAACTTCATTTTGGAACGTGTTTTTCTCCACACAGAAACATGATTGCGGCCTCAAATGAAAGCTTCGTCTCCGTACTACTCAGATCTCCGAGAAATTTGCAGGATTCCGTGTAGTTTTTTCAGACGGCCCGTTTTTGTCCCGTAAAACGAGGCGTGATTTCGGCCGCTTCCATAGGACCCCATTGTTTAAACTTTAGTCGTCGTGGGAACAGAATGTGAAGCCCCGATGTTAACGATGCTGCATTTGTTAAGTGCGGTACAGCTCCTAGAAGGTGCCCCTTTAAGAAGTTTTGGAAATTGCGCCTCTACGATTTTTTATCGTCGAAAAATGACCCTGTCCCATTGAAAACGTGAGAGCTTCCAGCAGTGGCCGCTAGGAGCGCTGATCATCCAATGTCCCCGAAAGCTGGATCTGGTGTATAAAGTTCAAGTTGAGAGTTTAAAGGGATACTGAACACAAACATGGTTGATCCCTTCCGTCATACTAATTGGTGTCACATAATAACAGTATCTGGGGTTTAACGTCCCAAAAGCCACGATATGATTATCAGAGACGCCGTAGTGGAGGGCTCCGGAAATTTCGACCATCTGGTGTTTTTAACGATGTCGCAGTGCACGGGCCTCTACCATTGCGCCTCCATCGAAATGTGACTGCCGCCGCCGGGATCTAATTGGTGTCACACGAAAGTGAGTGAGTATCACACAAGAGTATGGCTGAGTATAGTACATTCATAGGCGTGCGCACGAGGGGGGGGCAGAGGGGGCGGTCGCCCCCCCTAGTCACCTGTGAGAGGGGGGGCGCAAATTCTGCCCCATACATTGACTTAATAGGAAGGGGGGGGGGCGCTGCGATGAACCTTCGCCCCTCCCTGCCCCCCCCTGAAGGGGAACCCTGCGCACGCCTATGAGTACATTGACGTGCGAGAGCTTGCATTATGTCTGTTGGTGTTTGGCAGCTGTAGGACCGTTTGACGAGGATGCACCCCCGCTGACTCCTGCTGGCACATCCATATGCCGACGACTAACGCCAATGATCATGATTTAGCGATTGTGGTAGCTGAAGTGCTAAACATGCACATGGATGCAGCACATGCATAGAACGTAACAGTCGTACTCGATATGCCCTCATTCAAAGCGTCGTTACTTGAGGAGTGAAACGCGAAGGCGTCCGCACGAAAGTAGCACGGCAACATACGCCTGTGCTTGTGCGTACACCACACTGCGCTTGAGGAACGCGAGAGGCAGAGTTCGTAGCTTGAGCTTTTCCGCCGCACCGAAAGCTGAAACTATCAAAGCGCTCCCTGTCGGCGCGCGTAAGTGTCATGATGTGGAACTTCACCGATTCCACATGGCGACACCGCCCCCCGACTGCCAAGGCCACAGTGAAAGAAAATGTGAGAGACATAAGGTACGCTCGTGGAGCCTCATGCATGAGATTCGGTGGCGTAATGACTGGAGCGCCCGGATTTTGCTGTCGCATTCTGAGAGGTCCTGAGTTCCACTCCCAGGTAATCGAAATGAACGGCATTCTAATGAAGGGCAGTTCTGGTTTTTTATTGCGATAGCAATTATATGGACAGTGTCGACGGATTTTTGCCATCGCCTTTGCCGTCGCCGTCGGCGTCATGCCACGTATCAAGTCTAAATTGATAAGAGCCCCCCAGCGCATCGTACGTTCTACCCGCGGGTAATAGCGCGCGAGCTGGGGTGACAAACGCGGCTGAATCGGAGATAAAACGAGCCGGCCCATCTCTGTTGCTCCGAGGCGCGTGCCATGAGATCCCCCTGCCTGTTAGATCGGCCGTCGAATGCTCGAGCAGAGCGGAAACGCCCCGCTCGTCTTTAGAGCGTGAGAAAACGCGAGGGGTCGGGGGGGGGGGGGGGGGGTCCCTCGAGCATCAACTGCGAGCTTTGACTTTACGAGCGTGGTCTTCGCTGGCGCGCGCGTTATCTCGCTATCTCGGCAACCATCATCGGGCGGCTCGTATACCCTTTAATGTGCTGCGCCCTCAACGCGAGGAGTGTCCCTGGAGCAGCCGTATTCTCGTAAACAAGCGTTTTGTAGAGTTATGTGAGTTCGGATCCAAAAGAGCTGCCTGCCAGCCTCATTTCGTAAAACATTAGTTTTTTGCTATCGCATTCATTGCTTCACCCTTGCGGGGAAACTGTGATTTTTGTTTGTCATGCGTTCGTGAGCAACTTACCGACGTCACATCCGTAACGGAAGTGATGTCACTGAAGTCTTGGTGGACTCTGCCATAAAATACCTTCGTGGTAAGAATAGGAAAAAAAATGCGGGAAGTTCGCACTAAGTCGCTTAAAGCTGGGCGTAGCCAAGCACGGGGCCGTCGCTGCTCGTTGGGCAACCTGTTTCGCTATTTCTCTATATTGCACTATACAGATGGGCGGCCTTCTTTGTTTCTCTTTAGTATTTCTTTCTCCCTGTCTTTCTTTTCTCTCTTCTCTCTCTCTTTTCTGTCTTTTAGTTCTTGTTTATTTCTATTCATTTATTTGTGTCTCCTCCCCATTTCTTTCTATTGTACATTTTCCTTTTCCCTCCTATGCTGGTCTCACTCCCTCTCTATTTATGAAACCTGCATTAGTTCTTATTTATATCATGTTTAACAAAGCAAAAGTCACAGTTTCACCGCAAGGGTGAAGCAATGAATGCGATAGCAACAAACTGTAATGTTATACGAAGTGAGGCTGGCCGCTAAGTCTTTTGGATCCGATCTCAGGCAACTCTAGAAAACGCTTGTTTAAGAGAATGCGGCCACTCCAGGGACACTCTGCTCACCACATTCTCTTCGCGTTGAGAGCGCAGCACGTAGAAGGGTATACGGGCCCCCCCCCCGCTGTCGGCCGCCGAGAAGGGGAGATAACGCGCGCGCCCGCGACGACCGCGGTCGTAAAATCGAAGGTCGCTCGAGGGACCCCCCCCCCCCTCGCGTCTGTTCACGCTCACGAACGACGGGCGGGGCCGGTTGAACAGTTGGGGGGGGATCATATCGCATGCACCTCTTAGCGACGGAGATGCCGGCTCGTTTGATCGCCGCTTCAGCCGCGTTCACCGCTCCCGCTCGCCCGCTGTTACCCGCTGGTAGAACGTACGATGCGCAAGGGGTTCTTATTAATTTGGACTTCATACGCGACATGACGGCGACGGCAACGGCAACGGCGACGGCAAAAAACCACCAGGCCTGCGCGGAACGCGCAGCACAGTCACAGCGAAAGCTGGGAGAGCGGCCTTTCTGAACCTTTTTTTAAACACTCTTGGGGCAACTACAACAAGGCCACTTGCATGGTACCCACTACGCCATAAATCATCATAATTTTTTGTGTAGTGGGGAAGCGTCTACTATGCCAATATTTGTCATTCTGCGGAAGAGGGTGGTACCCGCTACACTATTGTGACGCATTATGTGCACTTTGTTGATGCTGGGGCTGACGACGATGAAGAATTATGCCCCAGGCTTTTGTAATAGGTTGGAGCATTGAACAACCCACTCGTTACGCAATTCGCATTGCCTGACGCCTGGTTCTTATTTTAGGGCTCTAAAACGCTTTATAACACACATTAACGCGATTCGTTACCCGACATGAAGCTTGCATAGGGTCAGTTTGCACCGCAGTTTCAAGCAGCGGGGTAGCTCAGTGGTAGAGTGCTGGGCTGCCACGCAGAGGACCCGGGTTCGATTCCCGTTCTGTCATAGGTGTTTTTTTATTTAGTTTTTTTTCTTATTTCGTGCGATATTGGTTACGGACACCGGCGGCGGCGGCGGACAACTACGGCGCAGAAACGACCCTTGTTGTGATCCCATAACAGCTTTCGCTGTAAAACACGTCGAGACTGTCCATATAATTCCTATCGCAATAAAATGAGCCCTTCAATTTCTTCTTCTTTCTTCCCTCTCGATTTATCGCTTGCTTCGTTTTTCTCTGTCTTTTTTCTCACTCGCTATTTTTTTCTCTTTGATTATCTCTGTTTCTCCTGTTCTTTCCCTTTCTGCATTTCATTCTCTCTATTGCTCTCTTTCTCATTATTTATATGCTGTGCTTCACTCTCCCCCCTCCTCCTTTTCGTCCTCCTCATCCTCACATCTTTCATCCTCACATCTTTCCCCCCTCACCATTTCCTACATTTTCTACCCCCCCTTGTTATACGATACTATACAAGGCTATGCTATGTTGCGCCAGCGTGCCTGTATAGCCGAAGTAAACTGATGTTTTTTACTCCCCTTTCCGTTGTATGACGAAGATAAAAAAGAAAAATGCCCCCCACCTCCCCGAAGGGAATCGTGAGGAAATGCGAATGCATTTCGCGCGCGCTTCACTCCATTTATATATTGTGGTTGTGGTTCGAAGAAGGAAAAGGCGCCTAATTTCTGCAGCCCGGTCGGGAGCATGGCGCAGCGCCTGTTTTTTTTTGTATTTTTTTATTTCTTTTTTTTAATGGCGGGAGCTCCGCCGAGCTCCCGCGATGCGAGCGCCCTCACGCACCAGAGCGCGCTCCTCCTCTCCACTCACTCTCCGCTACTCCGCCCGCACCACCTGCTGCGGTTGCTAGGGGCGAGGATAAGCGCGCGCGCCCGCAGCTGTTGCTATGGGAGAGGGAGTGAGAGCGGAGAGATAACACCTGCCGGCGCGCGGACACCTCCTCAACCTATCTTCCTCCCCGCGGACAACACCGGACAACGCCAACGCCGGATGCCTGACATAGCCCGACTAAGAAATGCATTCGCATTTTGGCGCTGCGCCGTGCTCCCGAGTGGGCTGCAGAAATTAGGCGCCTTTTCCTTCTTCGAACCACAACCACCACCACCACCATTTAAAAGGGAAGCCTGGATAGACGAGTGGTTAAGACGCTCGCCTTCGGATCGTGGGTACGCGAGTTGCAATTCCGCCGTCTCAGGAGGAATCTTTTGGCCTAGATTTTCTTGATATCATTTCTCTCTGTCTCTCCCCTTTTCACATTTTTTTTCTTCTTCCTCTTCCTCATCCTCACATCTCCCCTTCGCTTTGTGTTTCCCCCTTGCTATACGCCGGACAAATCCTTGCACGTGTTCTGGTAGCGAAGCCGAAGAGGAAGAGGGCGAAGAGAGCGCATGCTGGTTCATGATGATGATAATTCTTGGTCAGGACATTCTTCGCCGAGATAGAACAGCTTATCTGTTACAAGGGACGAAAACATTAATGTTTTACTTGGAAGATGCAACTGTTCGATAAACAAAGTTTATTTCACATATTTTTTAGCAGTTGGCAGTATTTTTGGAGGACTGTCAGGGTGCGATGCACGCTGCACGCCAGCGCGATCCATGACGTCAAAGTCGCCGGGGTGAGTGGAAGGTGCACATTTTTCTGCCCTGCTTCTTCTCCATTCCCCCTCTCCTTTACATCCCCCTCTCCCCCCTTCCCTAAACGCCATAAGACGTGCCCCCCTCTTTAGGGGCATCATCCCAGGCGAAAGATTTCTTGGCTGCCGGTGCCGTTGGTAGTGGTTCTAGGAACTGTAGTAGGAGCTGAGCGGCTTGAGTGCGCGGGCGACGGCTCAAATTGTTGGCACGCTCGTTTTTGGTGACGTCCAACCTCACTTCCTCCAGTTCACGGCGTGGCCGCTAGACGCGGCAGTTTATGAAGAAACGCGTTAAAGTCATTATTTCCCGCTAGTTTCTCTCTGAAATGAATATTGTGTTTACCAATGTCAGCACCCAATCTGTCAGTTTGACTGATAACCTCGGAGGCAAAAATTTTTTAGAGGAGCCCTTTAAGGTAGTCGCCTTGCTGACAAAGCCTAAAATGCTCGGGAATTTGCCAGAGTGCAAAAGAAGGGGATAATTAATCCATTTCTAGCTATCGACCAATTGTTTATTCTGACAACGTTCATATACAGCAATGTCCGCCGTGGTGAAGCGGTGGTTATGGTGCTCGGCTGCTGAACAGAAGATAGCGGGTTCGATCCCGGTCACAGCAGTCGCATTTCGATGGAGGCGAAATGCCAGAGGCCCGTATACTGTGCGATGCCAGTGCCCGTTAAAGAACATCAGATGGTCGAAAAATGCGGAGCCCTTCACTACGGCGTCTCTCATAATAATATTGCGGTTTTACGTCCAAGGTATAACCTTGGACGTAAAACCCCAGACATTATTATTATATACCGCAATGACACAGACAAGTATATTGAGAGTAGAATAAGTAATAGTTAAAAAAGGTTTCATAACACACTCACCAATACTATTTTTACTCACATCTCACGGAACCCGCGCTACTCTTTTTACTGGCCATAATGAGCACCAATTATGTTCACGATCAGGCGCCGGGGCCTTGCTTTATAACTCATTATATATTGTTATGTATATTGTTTTCTAGATTTAGCGCAGTAGCCGTGGTATAGAGTGCGCTTGAACTAGCTAACATCAATTTATTTAGAGAGAAAAACCCATCCGCGCTTGTGACAATCTTGCCGCTTCGAAAGCCGTAGGCGTCCCTAGAGGATCTGCAATCGGTCCTGAATTTTTCCTCCTTGATGGTGACGACCTTATGTGCACTTAGGACAATATAGAGACCGTCGTTTTATGTTTTATGTTTTTTATGCAAATTATACTAGTCTTTCACCGAACATAGGTCCATTGATACCTTAACGAGCGAGCTGAGAACTCGTTTGCTTTATGACTGACTAGAGTAAATCAATTGATAGAACAATTAACACAAATACAGGTTAGTGTGCTGGCACTGGCTCGGGTGAGAACCCTCTTTTTATCCGCGTCTATCGTAACTACCGATTGCTAGCCTAACTACTCCTTCGTGTTCAGTTCTGTGAGCGTGTTCATGATGCGCATGTTAGGTATTTTGAGCACATTTCGCATATAAATTATTCCATAGCTTTCAATATTAAAATACCTATTTGAAGATAAATCGGTCATATTTTGATTCTCGCACCATATTCAGCATGCACTACGCGCTTATACGTAGTCACATAGCGCACTGCACTACTTCACGGGCGGATACTTCTGCATCCGAAATGCTTCCTCTCACACACCTCGGCAATCAAGTCATTCGAATTGTCAGCATTTTCCTGCCATTCAAAGCCGCATCTTGAATAATTCGACAACGAGGTGAATGAGCAGTGTGCAGTTCGTCAAAAATTAAATGTTGTATAGGCACTAGCTATGTGAAACTATCAATGTGCGACATGTACATAGCTTCATTTCAAGGCATTCGGCGTTATTTAGGAAGATGAGGTAGTGGTTTTCGTGATTTTAGTGATTAATTATTAATTAGACTGCACTTAAACGTTTATTTTTTTTTCAACTTCGTTAGGCTGCATATTTCCATGAAAAAATTCAGATATCGAGCTCGAAGTACATGCGCTAGTGAATATTGCTTGTGAAAACTGAGAAAATAACATTATAGTTTCGAAATTATACATTTGACACGGCGGCGGGAACGCGGCATGTCGGACATAGTAACGCAGTCAGGAAAGTGATTGCACGCAGGAATACGCAGCCCACGCAAGTTGAATATAGACACACTGACCATGCCGGAGGTTCATTACATAAGAAGCTCAATTTCACCTTGCGGTTTCATTGCTACCAGTCGACAAGAGAAGCAGAAAAAAAGTTGCTTCCGCCAACAAGGACACCGCGCCTCAGGGGGGTTATGCAAGGAATCCTTGTTTCCATGTCTAAAAGTGGTTGGCAAAAGTAGTTCCCTTCAACTCTAACTACACTTGGTTCTAGATGAAAAGCATTCTTGTTGACGAGTGTACGCAGTAACCGTGGCTACTGTGCTGCAACTTTCACGGCAGTACAGTTTTGGAACAGCGTACCATCCCACGTTAATTGTGCTGTTTTCTATGGGAAATATTAAAGAAAGAGGAGGGCTGTGATTTTATTGCGATATCAATTATATGGACACTCTCGGCTGGTTTTCGCCGTCGGCGTCGGCGTTGCCGTCACGGCCCGTATATGTATATGTATCTATATATTTATAAAAACCTCAAAGAAAAATAATTCAGAAAAATGTTTCCGACGCGCGGCATCGAACCAGGGACCTCTCGCTCTGCAGCGCGTGACGCTAACCGCTCAGCCACGAAGGCGAACGTCCGTCAACGTTCAAACGGCGAGCTATTTATATACAGCGAGTTTTCAGCGTGTTTTCAGCATTACCAGCGAGATGGCGCAAAGGCCGCGCTCGGCGGGGCTTAGCTGGGCGGGGCTTACCCGTTCGTCGCGACGCGCGCTCTCAGGCGCTCGTAGCTCTCCGGCGGGCACTTTACCCGAAGCGGGGGGGGGGGGGGGGGGGGTAGATGCCCGTGCGTGCGTGCGCGCGCTTATCTCGCGGTGGCGGAGAATGGGGCCCTCGTCGGAACGATAGCGTTGTAGTTACCGGGCGCGCGAAGGTCACATCGCTCGCTGCAGTCCCCCCCGTTTGCGAAAAGAGCACGCTTTTCAAACACAGCGAACTGTGAAACTTGTTAGTTCGCGCTCGTCTGTACCAGTGAATACGTTTCGTGCGTCGTTTTTGTTTGAGCAGCGCGTTAAGTGTCGAGCTGTGAATGTTTTTAGTTCGCTCTCGTCCCGTGCGTGTTGTTTTCGTGCGTCATGTGTGCGTGAGCAGCGCGCTGCACGTTTCGACCTGCTTGCCATTCGTCGCTTGGCATTCCAATTTGTTGCTATCGCATTCATTGCTTCGCCTTGTGGCGAAACTGTGACTTTTTTTTAATCTATTATCGCATAGGCGGCGTGTAAATGATCTTAGTCACTATACTCTTAAGATTTTTTACAGTTATGAATTAGCAATGATGTTTATGCTCTTGCGATGTTTTAGGGGCGAAGCTCCTTAGGGCGTAGGCTTGTCCGGCGCCGTTCGTCGTAGCCAACGTGATAACAATGACGATGACGCTGATGACCATGAAGAATAAGCGCGTTCCAGACCACCTCTAGTTCCCATCGTGTGCACCGAGGAAGCAGAGCGTCCCGCGGGCGGTGTGGCCATCTATGTCAAGCAGAACACTGTAGTACAATAAGGCCGTCAACCACCACTACAGTCACTAGAGTCATGGCCGAGAGCATAGAGTGGCAGCTTAGCAATGGCTAGGCAGGTGGTGTCTGTCGCCCAGGTTGACTGCATTCCTTGATCTTACTTGGATGTGCTTGCGGGGCTTAGTCCATCCCTCCTTCCCGCGTCCCACAACCCCACAGCGCATGCGCGTCCCCTCCCCCTCTATCTCCTCTCCAACGCTCACCCCTTTCTCTCCTCTAGGAATCCTCTACAGTACGGAGCGGCGCCCGCGTCCTACAACCCCCCCAGAGCATGCGCGTCCCCCCCCCCACCTCTCCAACGCTCACCCCCTTTCTCTCCTCTAGGAATCCTCTACTGTACCGAGCGGCGTCCGCGTTTCACATCCCCACAGCGCATGCGCGTCCTCTCCTACGCTCACCCCCTCTCTCCCCTCTAGGAATCCTCTACGGAGCCATATAAGAACTCCTATCCCTCCACTTCACCGACCATAAAGCCGTTATAATGAAGGGGGACCGGAAGCCACGTCTAGCTACCATTTACGAATAAATAAATTTCTTGTATATATACACACAGTGTTTGTCACGTCTTTGATGATGTACTGGACGAAAATTCACGGAAGATTCGCGGTTTACCGATGAACCTCCGGAGCTTCGCCCACTCATCATCATTCACTCCGTGGATATGCTGTGATTGTTTTATTATGTATATTTCCTGTGTTTCTATTATATCAACTAATTAACCGAATAATACTAGTGGCGCGTGCACGCACCAGTTACGGTGGGTGCAGTCCTGAATGTCACAACGGCTTAAAAACTCGCATTTATTTTAATGCCCCACTCAGTGCGTTTAACTCGGAGGTGTCGACTATCTGACGACAAAATGACATTTTGACCTTCTCAGTGCTATTTCACACCTTTCATGTTATTCCTTTTCCAGCCTTTATAAAAGCCTGATGTACTGAACCTTTAGTCGTCATCGAAAACTGTATGATGTGTCTTTTCTATTTACTGCTGAGTTTTTTTAATTTCTAGGATAGTCTCCATTGTGCATTCTGTACCTATTTTCAAGCAAAATAATTTTTTATTCACTGTATTTATTTCACCTCTGCTGCAATAATATGAAAAGCACTGCCTGTTGCTCTGTGTAGGCCATCAGGCCTCGCCAACCTGTCTGCGACAACTTTTTGCCTGGGTGGCACCCAACTTGTGTCTTGCAAATAAAGTGGATTATTATCCTGAAAACTGTTTTGAGGCCGTTCGCTGTATTTCTCAGGTCAATTCTTAATCGGTAGCTTCCTTTCCACCGTGTTCTGTGTAACCTGGCCTTCAAGAGAGTGAAGTTGAAGAGGCAGCGTTGCAGCGCTGATTACCCTCAAGGCGAGTAGTTGCGGGGCGCTACTCGCTGACGCTGCTGATGACGTCATCAGCGGCATACACCGATGATAACCGCTGGATAACAGGACGACCGAGGCTCTCACATTGCTCCTCAGTTCGGCGCTATGAGGAACGTTCAAACCCGCACGTTCCCCGGCCATACGATCTAAGCTTGCGGGGCATCGCCGAACTTTCAATCGTATGCGTGTTGTGTGGGCGAGAATTCGTAAAGTATATATAAGCATGTCATCGATATAGAAATTTGTGTAGTACTGAGCTACGGCTTCACCACTATAGAGCCTCGGATGTGGTCGGGGATTATTTCTTTATTCAGCGTGTATAGCTGCACATTGCCATCGAGTATCTTTAGAACGTCATTCTTTTTCCGCGTTTTGTCCGGAGCGGACTCCTCCCGTAAGCATTACCTGAGGTAGCAGTCCGCTGTCGAACTCACTGCAGCAGGGAACTCATGCCCGGGTCAAGACAATAGTTTCGTTTTTGAACACGAAAAGCGGCGTGTACCAAATCACTCACGTGATTTCCGTCAGGGATTGACGTCAATAATAGGGCACGCGGGAATTTTTGCCCACTTGTACGAGTGCTGAATCGAGCCTCCAACTCCAAGGCCTTCAACCACAGACGCCGGACACGCTTATCACTACACTACAAGGTGACACTTGGTTCATGGCACGAACGCGGGATGCATGCTCCGCACACTTTACTGGGATACCGCCGCATCTACAAGTGGAGCAGTGAAGTAACGAGCTGAAGTGCCGCAGAGAAGTCTCGGCGCGGAGCGCAAAAGACGCGACTGTGTTGCTGACTGTGTTTTACCTGTGATAGAAAGGGAGGTGCTGGAGGGTTTGTAAATGAGTGGGGCACACAGCAGCTAGAAGGAAAACGTGTGGAGACACACACCAGGAGCTGTGCATCTTGCGTTTGTGACGCTCATCGCGTACCAACATGCCGCCTGCCAGACACTATGAAGCCCGAGCAAAATGCTCATCGGAGATGTGGTAGCGGATGGCGAAATATGCATCCACGACGAATACTGCCATGCCAACCCGATAGCGGTACGCATTGTGTAACTACCATTAACCTGCAACGGAACTGCAACAATTTCTATATCGTGTTATGAACGAGACTTATCAAAGAGGAATCTTTAAACATATTTTTTCTTCCTTCCTCATACATCTTTCGCCAGAAATATTCATAGCTTCGACACACTTTCGCTAGACAGTCACTATCGTAAAAAAAACCTAGTGCGATTCGGAGACATGTTCATGAGCCACGAGCCTTTTATGTGAAACCTTACGTAATGCAGAAATTTCTTTTTTGATTTTTAAAGAACACCTCTTTTACGTACTTCAAGCTTAGTACTTGTCAGCCTCTCTTGCGAGCCCTCTTTAAATCAGGTTTCCAAAGTTAGAGTTCTTAGCAGATTAAAGGTTTCATTAATTCGTCTTAAAGACAATAACCTCGTTTTGACGTTGCGGCAACTTACAAACTTTTGTTTTCCCACCCTTTCTTTTGCCTCACCGCAGAATACCAGGCATGAATAGTGATACCGACGGTAACCTTCTTGACATTTCTGAAGAAATTTCATGACCTCTCGAGCACATTTCCAGTGATGTTTAGCGTAATGCCTTCAGCATGCCTTGTTTTGCTACACTCTTTTGTTTTTCGTCAGTGCCTGTTTTTCTGTGTTCTTCCCACCATTTACCCGCGCAAGATATCTTGTTACAGCTAAAGGAGGACGTCATAGATCGCCTAGGCAAGCACAGTACGAGCGCAATCTTGGCATTGGACGTGAAAGGAGCGTTTGACAACGTCTCTCATAGGGTGCTACTAAGGAACCTCCTGGACACGCACTGTGGCGAAAGGAAATACCGCTACGTACAAAGCTTACTTAACACCAGAACAGCAACAGTGCGCCTTGGCACTCTGAAATCGGACCAGTTTCAAATGGCAAACAAAGGAACCCCTCAAGGCTCTGTCATCTCGCCGCTCCTTTTAGGGGCGAAGTTCCTTAGGGTGTGGGTCTGTCCCTCCTCTGTAGTAGTAGTAGTAGTAGTAGTAGTAGTAGTAGTAGTAGTAGTAGTAGTAGTAGTAGCTAGATAGCCACGTATAGTGGAATGTATCCACTCCACGTGATAAAGATGACGATGACGCCTGATGACCATGAAGAATAAGCGCGTTCCAGTATAGTGGAATGTACCCACTACACGTGATAACGATGACGATGACGCTGATGACCATGAAGTATAAGCGCGTTCCAGACCACACATTCTCTTTCTGCCATGGATGAAAACGATCGTGAACGCGCTCTCGCCCTCGAAAGGCAAAACGGCAACGCCGACAACAAACGTTCCCCTGAGCATAACGTCATATATGAGGAAATCAGGGGAACCCCTTCCTTGTGGTCCGTAGAGCTCTTGAACAAAATCATCTACCCCATATGTAAATAATGAAACATTGTGTATATGCTGCATGTATAATCACACCACACCCCCCGCATTTGTGTGTCAGGTCTTTGTATGATGATCGAGTCGGCAAAATTTACGGGGATTGTCGGTTTACCAGATTACCTCCGGAGCTTCGCCCACTCATCATCATTCACTTCGTGGATATGGCGTGATTTTTTTAAATATTGCCATGATAAAACTGCCGGGACATATTGAAAGGAATAGAGGGGATAAGCCACGCCCTATATGCAGATAACCTAACCATCTGGCCAACCGGCGGCTCTCCAGGAGCTCAACAGGATGCACTTCAAGAGGCGGTGGACCGCACTGAAAGCTACCTCAATGCTTGTGGGCTCACATGGGCGCCAGAAAAGCCGGAGCTTCTTCTGTTAAAAGCAAGAACAAGGGGACGACCGCCAACAGTTGAAATCCCAGATCCAAAGCTTTGGTTGAATGGCGTACAAATTCCTAAAGTAGATTCGCTCAGAGTCCTTGGTCTACATATCCACAAAGACGGATCGGGCGCAGCGACATTACTAAAACTTCAAGAAACCGTAACGCAAGTAGCGCACTTGGTACGACGGGTATCAAACAAAAGGCACGGTTTGAAAGTACAAGACACAATCAAATTGATCCAAGCACTCATACTAAGCAGAATTACTTATGGGACTTCTTACTTGGACTTCAAGAATGCAGAAATTGAAAAACTGAATACCCTCATATGAAAGGCCATCAAAACTGCCATAGGTATCTCTGAACGTGCTTCCACACAGCGACTACTACGCTTAGGTCTCCACAACACCTGGGAGGAGCTCGTGGAAGCACACAAAGTAAATCAACTCGGCTTACTGAAACAGGGCGGGCGACACTTCGAAGATTGGGCTATTCTGAAGCCATGCAACAATGTGATGAAAAAAGGATTATCCCAGGAACGATTAGACAGTACATCTCGGTAGCCCGCATCCCACGAAATATGCATCCTACCTACTATCTCGAAAGAAGAAAATCCACAATAAAGAAACTCCGACAAGACTACGGCCGAAATATGGACACGAGATACACCGATGCAGCAAAATATCCAGGAATCCCAGCCCATGCTGTCAGCGTAGTCGATAGCGAAGGCAAAGAGAGAACGGCAGCTGGCATATTAACTGCAGAAATCGATACGATAGAAGAAACAGCCATAGCCTAGAAATCTCAACATGTGCTGAGACAGCAATAATACTAACCGATTCCCAAGCAGCTTGTCGAAATTTTCAGAAAGGGGTAATTTCTAGGCAAGCCTTAGAAGTTCTCACCGCTGCAGCAAAGAAGAACCTGCCAGAAACGTTAATCGTTTGGACTCCCGGTCACGAGTCCCTGATGGAAATTGACGCAGCCGACGCTTTCGCCCGAGCTCCTGTTCAGCGGGCCTTCCCACTGGACGCACTGAGGAGGAATGAAGATGTTCCGAAAAAGTACAGCGAAATATTGCAGCACTACAGGCTAGCCAGAAGAATATATCCGCCAGCTCACGCCATCCTTACTAGGGAAGAGGCAGTAATCCTCAGGAAGCTACAAACGAACACTTACGTTCGCGGCACACTACTTCACCGTATCTCACCAACTGAGTACTCGTGCATGTGATGTCCCGGACACCCTATGCCACATGGTATGGGGAATGCAGACAAAACCCAAGCGCTGCCACATGAACCGAAGAGCAGTGGGAAGCCAAGTTATTGGACCCAAGCCTGAAGAATCAGCGAAGCTTGGGTTCAACGGGCGCGGGAGATGGCGAAGGCCCGCGGCTATCTGGAATAAGGAGGCCGCCCACCTTGGGCGCACAGTGCGCTTGCTCGCAATAAAAGTTTATTCTCTCTTTTTCTCCCCTCTTTCATTTTATTATGATTCCACTGTTAGAAATTTGAATGCTAACCGAATTGTGCAGTCGCTCGCTTTGCTGCAAACAGCTTTGTCAGACGAAACGGTGCAGACACAAAAAGAAGAAACAAACGTAAGGGCTCTTCAGCTCTTGCGAGAGGCAGGATGGCAAGTTATAACTTTTGCCAGTCACGACAAGAAGTCCAAATGCTTTAGCGCTGTGAAATATTTTGTAAGTCTTGTAGAGCAAAGAAGCCTTTGCTGTGTTCAATGTATTACATTGGTTAGACACCCGTACAAAGCTGTACCACCTTATTTCAGTCTGTGTACATTGGCGGCTTAATAAAAATGTGTTTTATATCAGCAACTTCTAGAGCTCCTTTCATGGCTCTGACATATAGGACTTTAGGAATAAACTTTGTGACGTAACCTTCGTAAAATTTCAAGAGTATCAATTTTGAAATATCAAGGTTTTACCGGCACTGATCACTGCAAGCTTTTAGAAACTGAAATTAAGAAAATATGTTTCTCTATCCGTTAGCCTGTCGAGAAGGAAAGCCGCTCCGGCTCTTAATATATGAGACAAACATACTCCAAATATATAATGGCAAATATCCAATCTTCATTTACTTCAAATACCACGCGCGCACGAAATTCAAGAAAGCTTGATTCAAAGTAGTACAAATTGAAAAGACTTGAACTCATTTCCAGGGAGCACTATAGGTTTTGTTCATTTGATGAAACGCTAACTTTTTCCAGGAGTTTCAGCAGGTGTTCAGACGACACGCAGCCATGTTGTTGCCGGGAGTAACTCATTCTGTCCTGCGCAGTGTGTGGTCCGAAGTTACTTAGAATGGCTGCGGCAACAGCATGCGTTAATAACCGTGAAGAACAGCCGCCCTCTAGTCTGAGATGGCGAGAATATTTCCGTTAATAACGAGCATGACTTCGCTCGTTCCCACCTAGCAGTCGACACCGCGTACAAGTGACAGCCTACGTTTAGGTTATAATGAGGCCTCAGAATACGATGGTAGCCGCGGAAGCATTACATACCAGTCAGATGATAGAAGGTGAAGAATTAAAGAGGACTGGACAGTTGGGATAGGTGATACGGGTGCCTCATTAAGAAAACGGCACGACAGAAAAAAAAAACGAACACACTTTTTCGTGTGGTAAAAAAGTGCTCCCTTTTTTTTTTCTTCCGTCACGCCACTTTCTTACTAATGCAGGGCATAGGATATGCTTCTTCCAGAATAGAAATAGCCGTGAAGAGCTTAGCCTGCTAAACTTCACTTCGTGGTGAGCAAGGTGAAGTAATATTTCAAGAAAAGTTATTACGCTGCAAAAATACTTGCAGACTCTTCCATTCCTTCAATATTTCTAACTGCTGACAGTTTTTTGCCTTTAGTTTTCATTTTAGTGAGTAAAAGCTTATTTGGCAGCACATACCATGAGCCATGGTATGTGGATGTGCGCCACAGGGGATTCACAGTCTATATCAACGCAGGAACCAAGAGCATAGCCATGGGAAATTTTTATACGTGAACGTGCAAATCCGGCGTCGGGGGGCGTTGTCAGTAAGTGAAAAATTCCGGTGAATACAAACACTAAAAATCAAGGTTGCAGCTGGATTCGAACCCGGGCATACTGCGTGGCATTTAAGCATTCTACCATAGCGCCATGCCAGATATTGAATCTGGCTTGGAGAAGGCCTTTGCAGGCGTCATGTTGTGGCCAGGTCAACAGTGGCTGGAATATTGGCTACACGCCTTTATGTTAATGTAATAACTATATACATATTTACTCCTATGACCATAGGTCAGCACAAAAAGTGGGCTCACTCAGACTCACTCAAGAAATATATCTTGCGCTTAAGTCTCACTCGCACTCAGACTCACCAAAATTTTCCTTACCGGACTCACTCGGACTGAAGCTCCCTAAGATTTTTTTTCAATGGGATTCACTCAGACTCAGACTCCCGGCTCAATCTGGGTCTGATGGAGTCGACTCATGAGTGCGTCAGCTTTCTTGACCGTGGTATCAATGCCATTTTACACCAATTGGACTTATAATTCTGGCTCTACGTTACGCGTTTTGATCTCGTACCTTCAAATACGAGTTATCAGTGGTTGCAAGCCGGTAAAGCCATTTTTAGGGGCGAAGCTCCTTAGGGTGTGGGTCTGTCCCTCCTCTGTAGTAGTAGTAGTAGTAGTAGTAGTAGTAGTAGTAGTAGTAGTAGTAGTAGTAGTAGGTAGATAGCCACGTATAGTGGAATGTACCCACTCTACGTGATAAAGATGACGATGACGCCTGATGACGAAGAATAAGCGAGTTCCAGTATAGTGGAATGTACCCACTACACGTGATAACGATGACGATGACGCTGATGACCATGAAGCATAAGCGCGTTCCAGACCACACATTCTCTTTCTGCCATGGATGAAAACGATCGTGAACGCGCTCTCGCCTTTGAAAGGCAAAACGGTAACGCCGACAACAAACGTTCCCCTGAGCTTAACGTCATATATGAGGAAAACAAAATCAGGAGAACCCCCTCCTTGTGGTCCGTAGAGCTCTTGAACAAAATCATCATCTACCCCATATGTAAATAATAAAACATTCTGTATATACTTTATCAATATGTAAACAATGAAACATTGTGCATATACGGTATGTATAATCACACCACACCCCCCGCGTTTGTGGTTCAGGTCTTTGTATGATGATCGAGTGGGCAAAATTTACGGGGATTGACGGTTTACCAGATTACCTCCGGAGCTTCGCCCACTCATCATCATTCACTTCGTGGATATGGCGTGATTTTTTATTAAAATACACGACTCACACGATATAATTTATCAAGCACTTCCCGTTAACCAGCATGTGTGGGTGATAGGTCAACAGAACCCTTCCCCCCTCCGTACTCACGCCTCTGATCAATAAATGTTGAGCTGGTGTATGAACACTAGTGCAGTGGAGTACGTGTGAGCAGACGTGAGTATAAACGTGAGCCGACATAAGGCAGACGTCATTTCTGAAGTTGAGGTGATAGGAAGGATAAATACGTCGACAAGAATAGTGGAACTCACTCCGAATCACCCAAGTTTCGTATTTTTAAATGCGAATGCATTTCTTAGTCGGGCTATGTCAGGCGTCGGTGTCCGCATCTCTGCGCTCTCACTCCCTCTCCCATAGCAACAGCTGCGGGCGCGCGCGCTTATCCTCGCCTCTAGCAACCGGAGCAGGTGGTGCGGGCGGAGTAGCGGAGAGTGAGTGGAGAGGAGGAGCGCGCTCTGGTGTGTGAGGGCGCTCGCATCGCGGGAGCTCGGCGGAGCTCCCGCGTGTGTGGAGCGAGTGTAGGAGAGGGTAGGTGCAGTGCTTCGCCGCTCCTTCTCTCGCCGTTCGCTCTCTCTCCTCCCTGCGCCCCACTCTCCCGTCCGCTCGCTCGCACGTATATATATATATATATATATATATATATATATATATATATATATATATATATATAAAACTAAAAAAACTAAAAAAAATAAAAATAAATAAAAAAGAAACAAAAAAAAACGCGCTGCGCCGTGCTCCCGACCGGGCTGCAGAAATTAGGCGCCTTTTCCTTCTTCGAACCACAACCACCATATATAAATGGAGTGAAGCGCGCGCGAAATGCATTCGCATTTCCTCACGATTCCCTTCGGGGAGGTGGGGGGCCTAGAGGCGCCTAGAGCTCACTTTGCGCCTAGAGCTCACTCGGACCCCGACTCACGAAGTCTTCCTCAACCGGATTCACTAGGACTCATACTTTTCACTTTTCCTTTTATTTCCTTAAAGGCCCCATGTGGGGGGCATTACATAAGGGGTGGGTTTACAATAAGGATGGCACTTGACCAATCAGGACGAGAAGTGAACTCTTACAGCTCGAACGAAAGCTTCTGGGTTGGTGATGGCAATGATGACGACGGGAAGGCTGTTCCAGTCTACAATGGCGCGTGGGAATAAAGAAGACCATAAGGTGACAGTGCGGGTTCGGGGGGCGAGCAACACTTAATGGATGACCTATACGAAAAGATACACAAACTGGTAGTGAGATATAAGGTGCCCTCTTGAGTAGACTGTGATACATTTCGTGAAGTAGAGATTGACTGGAAATGCGACGGCGACAGGAGAGCGTGGGCACTCCACAAACTATTACTCTCCTGGAGCCACTCAGTCTCAGACTCACGGCTCGATCTTAGTGTGAGTGAGTACTCATGAAGGAGTTTGCCGACCCATACTTATGGCTCAGCAATCTATTTGCTCGATCCTGCAGGTATACGTTGACGAACGCTGCGCATGATATGCACATCATCGCACCGCAGCGTGCTCTTCGTTTCGATAAAACTCAGACTGCTGACGTTATCTCGGACGAATAAGCTGCCCTTAAGCGCCGGTAAGCCCACAAATACTCGGTTTTCACAAACACGTCTATCCACCGCGTAATACTTGACTGAAAACAAAAAAAATTGCAGCATAGGCAGCTATTCGGTGACTGATCCGCATGAAACCAATTCCCATAAGGCGTGGTATCTGCCGTAATTTCGTTTAATTGAAATAACTTTATTAAGGCGAAAGCTCTAGGTGGCTCATAAAATGCGAAAAGCGACCGCAGTCCGACATCGGCGTCAACACGAATGGTGCGAGAAATCATCATCACGTGATGACGTTAGTATATGAGGTCAACATGACGTCACAGATCGCAAAAATTTGTGACTTCATTATGACGTCATATCAGATGGTGTCGTCATCACATGACGTCATAGCAAGCTTTCGGAGGGGGGGCGGGGCTGGAACAATACATTGACTGAGAAGCAGAAGAAGAAGATGGCTTTGGCCTTCCAGTCGTCCAAGGTGATAGCATTAGGAATCCTGCGAGTTTCTAAGGCGCTAATGACCCATCAATACACCACTCATACCTCACCATTGCTTTGAAAGCAATTCAAAGCCGTGCTGCTATATTCATGTATTCTACTTATCATTACCAAATTAGTGCATCATCTCTAACAGAAGAACCCGGCTGACCTAATCTCTGTCTTCGCCGTCACAGTGCCAGGCTGTCCTTGTTCCACATTTTTTTTCACAGTAATTTTGGACATCAACCTTACATTGTTACTCTTGGGCGCATACTATAAGCAGGTGATGCAGCTGCGATGAGTCACGCACCCGCACCGCAATATGCTCCTCTTCCTTACATTGGAACGGCCTTTCCCACCGCATTGCTGCCACACTTCTCCGTCCACCTTCTTAAAAGAGGGAACTGATTTTCTTTCCGAGTGTGGTTACGTGATTACACTATTAACCCACGCTTGCGTAGTGCCCCATTGTGGGTCCTTAAGGAAACATAGTGATTAAGTGACGTGAAACACCTTGGAACGGTTCGGACAATTTTTTACCACCGCATTGAAATGATAGAGTAGTTCCATTCTAACGTCAGAAGACTGATCTAAGCTCTCTGCGCAAATTATTTAATTGTTTATGAGACTCTGAATACGGGAATGGCGACATTCAACATTTTATTTGGCTTTGCCTGCAGTTTGATAGGGAAAGAGCAGCGATGGTCCGCAGCCTGCAAATGGGTTGTCATAAGCACCGGACATTTGAATATGTAATTTTTCCTGAAGGGCCCGCGGAAATGAGGAGGAGCGTGCAACGTACTTTAATGACCTTCCTTCGAGACACTGGCCTGTTAAACAAGCGGTGACGGCCGTCTACAGTTCAGGAAATGCTCAGGCGGAACAACTGCCGGCCGTTTAGGCCAGGCTAAACCCGCTTGCTGGAACATCACGACCTCCGCGACCACCATCACCAATGGCTACAGCCCGTAGGCACTGCTGTTTTTGTTCCCGAACCCCCCTACAAGTTCCATGGCTCATTGGATGGATGGATGCCATGAGCGTCCCCTTTATAACGGGGCGGTGGCAAGTGTGCCACCAGGCTCGATAAATAAAAACTTTTTCCTTTCTTTTTTAAGTTGGCCTAATGTCTCTACTTCGATTAAATCTATCTTACTACCGAAAAAAAGAAAAAAAAACTTTAATTCACAGTCCAGTTCTCTACCCTTTACGGCAGAATGTCCTTATTTCTCCCACTATTTATTTTTGTCCTTTCTCTATAGTTTTCTACCACCAATATTCTAACCGTCTCTTACTTATTTCTATCGCGGGTGTGTTCAGCTTTCTATTGTTGTCCCTAAAACGCAAGGCTTCACGTAGGCTCGTGCCCAGACGCACACCTGGGTGAATATCTTCTCATTCAATCAGATCATGCTCCGCCGTTTCCGTACCTTCCCCGCAGCATGTCCATTGTTCTTCTTTACTGAATCTCGCTTTATAACTACGCGTTCTAAGACAACACGATCTCGCTTCAAACAGTAAAGCGCTTCGCCTTGAGAGCTGAACGCCACCACGCACGCCACCTATCGGATGGGATGTTTCACAGACGTCACATGTCATTTTTCCAACTTAGTTGCGGCATATAGTGTTCTTAATTGTTGGAACAATTTACGATTGGTTGTACTACGAAAACTAACAAAAAGACAATTTATAATTTACTGCTACGGTTGGCGACTTCCGGCGGACAGCGATCGTCGTCCATCAGTCAACGTGCTCTGTGTCGACGTGAGCTGCGCGACCGGTGTTGATTTCGAGGTTTCTTTAACTCCTTAGTTTGCCCTTGCTACGTTATAGGCTGAAAAAGTAGCATTTGGTGACCTGTCAGACTGCGATATTGTGTGCATGTGCAAAGCAACCGGCGAGCAGAGCCGTTGCAGCGCATCGGCACAGCGGTCATCGGCCCCTCGTTATCCCGTAATGCGCCAGGATGCACTTGTCCGCGGGCGTAAGTTCACCCTGAAAGATACCGCCACAATTCCCGTAGTTACCAGAGGCGTACCGACTCGTTCGCGAGTGGGGGGGGCCAAACCTTCATCGCTCCGTCGACCACACACACACACACACACACACACACACACACACACACACACACACACACACACACACACACACATATATATATATATATATATATATATATATATATATAGTCCTTCCCAGAACAATTTTTCCTACGTGCTTGTTATATTTTTTGAACTATATATATATATATATATATATATATATATATATATATATATATATATATATATATATATATATATATATATATATACGTGTGTGTGTGTGTCATTCCATATCAAGTGCACCAGGGTGTGTTCAGATAAGAACGTCGGTGCATGTCCGCCGACCCCCTTTAATTTCGCCGAAAAAAAATATACTTTGTTTTCCGAGTCCCCAGGACCACAAAACCACTTTTGGTTTCGCGAGAAAAAATTTCACCTTCTTTAAAAAAAATTCACAAGTCTCCACTGAGCCGCCACCGCCTCTTTCGAATTTCGCGAAAATGGGATTTGGACGAGACGCTACAAAAGCACTATTGTAGCTGTAGATCCGACACAAATTGTCTTCGCATACTACGGATGGTTTGTGTTGAGAAAAAATTATTACTTTGCAGTTTTTATGTTGTTCTGTTAAGGAAAAAAATCGCGAAATCGACACAAAGCTCAATAATGCTCACATTTAAGATTTTTTTTCCTCCGTAAGTATAAACGCCATGCTTCCCAAAGTTTTTAAAAACATTGCCATATGTTTGATGAACGAGTGTGCTGAACGAAATACCTGAGAGTGACTTCAAACGTTAACCACAAATGTTCAACTGAGGACATGTCTCTCAAAATGCAATATTTTGAAGATCATTTAAAAAAAAAACACCATCTTTGATTTTCTTTAAACTCTTCAGAATTAAAGCCAAGCACGTGTTCTAACTTAATCTGTAAAACCATGTTGCATTATTTTTGTGAGGTCGGAACTACGAAGCACGAAAAGTGGCCAAATTGACGTATAGTGACTAACCACAACATTGAGCGAGCATGGAGCAATAGTTGCCATTATCGTTATTTTTAGGTCGAGAATGCCATCTGTTGTGCTCGAGGGACAACAGCTTGACAGATAAAACCAAAGAGTTGCCCTAAAGTGCAAATTTGTTCATTTGCGTGCGTGCACGCATCGCAGTTTTGGTCCTGGCGTAAGGACTAACCGCACGATTTCTAGAAATGTAGTCAAGTCCAGCTCTCGGAAGGAACTGTTTATTTACCATTATTGCATGCACAGGGAGTCATAGTCACAAGTCATAGTCAGACAAGTTTGACAGTCACAAACGTCACTGAAGGACTTGTGCGTATCTTGCTCCTGGTGAAGCAAGCTTGTGCACACAACCCATTTCGGCCTCAAGGAGGAGAACTTCGTGAGCTCGATCCCTGTGTCAGGGTGAGCCGCTGTAGACGAAATGTTTCCCGAATGGACCTGGTCATCAGCCGTTTTGAAACGTACTCTTTTTGTGCTTTAGAACTAATTGCAATGAAATCTTTCCTGTTTGGGCTTTGTTGGGTGGAGTTGAGCTCATTGTCAGTATAGTATTTCATTGCTGCCTGTATGTTTTCTGGGTTCAGCTTCGATCTGGTGTAGAGGTCCGGATTTGACCACACCCCACGGGCGTCTGTATTTTCTGCATTTCCGAATAAGGTGCCGAGTTGTGGATGGAATCATTTCTTGAATCTCTTGATGAGAAAGGTTCACAGGGAGCAATGTCAGGAGGCGGCAGCGTTCATAGTATGATTCGCAGGTATCGAATGTGTGCTTTAGGTTGCGCAGCCACTCGCGACACGTGTTGCAGGTTTCCGCTGAAGGACCAGGTTCCATTGTAGTGCCGTACGCTACTGTAAGGACAGCAGAAATTGTCCTGGAGATAGCGCCCTCGATGTCCGCTTTCTTACGCTTGGCGTAAGACACTCGGCATTGTGCTTTCACTTTCGCCGGAATTTTCAGGGTTGTCACGTCGGTTGTCTTAACGAGTACGTTTAGCTCTTCGACAGCAATTTGTTCGGGAACAAAATTTGCGTCAGACTGAGATGCATCTGGAGACTCTACGGCGATCTGTTTCAAGCGGTTGAAACAGCTCTGGCACAAAATGTCGGTTTCTCTGATGGATGAGGCTTTTTCTGGCATGCGCTTCCTTAGTAAGGCGACATTCAAATCTTTCACACATCGAAAGTTCCGCTTGTAGGCAATCTTCTTCGTATGCCTCTTTCGGTAGTCAGCGCAAAACGCTCGCTTTGAGCTCCACAACGTGGCCATCAATATCAGGGGAGTGTAATACGCGCACGCGTACTCACGTTCGTTCACCAGCAGAGGACTGCCGGGTTGTCGATGACGAATGGAAGTGAAAGCCGACGTTCTCTTATTACTTCGACCTTTCTTAAGCGAGTTGAGCTGTTTCTTGTTTATGTTCTTTCTTTTTTTTTAGGGAGCGGGTGAGCGCAGTCGTGCTGCAGAAGCACCGCTTGTGCCGACACGCACCGTCTGCGTTATCACATTACCGATGTGCTTGGGAAGCGATAAATATCCAGCGGTGGATCCTCTCCAGCCACCTCCTTTATGAGGCGTTCGCAGGATCACATGCGCGAAAAATTTTGAAAGCGATTCCTGCGAAGAGTGCGACTCATAATCGCGGCGTGCTCCGTGGCTGGGACCCGTGTAGAAGTTTTTGTGATTTGCGTAAAAAAATGTAGTAATAATTTCCACTTCAAAACCAACTGTTCCTGTTTTATTCCTGACAATCCGTCGATCCACAGAAGACATTCGCGACCTAAAAATAACGATAATGGCAACTATTGCTCCATGCTCGCTCAATAATGTGGTTACTCACTATACGTCAATTTGGCCACTTTTCGTGCTTCGTAGTTCCGATCTCATAAAAATAATGCAACATGTTTTTACAGATTAAGTGAGAACGGGTGCTTGGCTTTAATTCTGGAGAGTTTAAAGAAAATCGAAGATGGTGTTTTTTTTTAAATGATCTTCAAAATATTGCATTTTGAGAGACATGTTCTCAGTTGAACATTTCTGGTTAATGTTTGAAGCCACTTTCATGTATTTCGTTCAGCACACTTGTTCACCAAACAAATGGCAATGTTTTTAAAAACTTTGGGAAGTCTGGCGTTTATACTTGCGGAGGAAAAAAATCTTAAATGTGAACATTATTGAGCTTTGTGTCGATTTCGCGATTTTTTTTCCTTAACAGAACAACATCAAAACTGCAAAGTAATAATTCTTTCTCAACAAAAACTATCCGCAGTATGTGGAGAAAATTTGTCGGACCTACAGCTACAATAGTGTTTTTGTAACGTCTCATCGAAATCCCATTTTCGCGAAATTCGAAAGAGGCGGTGGCGGCTCAGTGGAGACTTGTGAATTTTTTTTAAAGAAGGTGAAATTTTTTCTCGCGAAACCAAAAGTGGTTTTGTGGTCCTGGGGACTCGGAAAACAAAGTATATTTTTTTCAGCGAAATTAAAGGGGGTCGGCGGACATTCACCGACGTTCTCATCTGAACACACCCACCAGGTCAATTTTCGACCATCTCCGTTCCTGCTGAAAAAAATTGTCCAGGTATATGTGAATGTGCTAAGCAGTTAATGAGGCGTTATTTTTCGCAAAAAAAAATTTGTGTTGCCTAGAGGGCGCTTCGAACTTTGGGCACCCAAGTGAAACTGTGTCGCGCTAAATAATTTGTATACAATTACTGGTCTGAGCAATTATTATAAAAAAATTTTTTCCATAATCTTAAGGCGATGATCTTTCATGACAATGGTAGTTTATTCATGTTTATCTTAACTTTATTTTTGGCCTTGGCGAAAAATTACAATATGCGGCATGTTTAGCGTATTTTATAAAAAGCACAGACTTTTTCGCGACTAATATATTCACATTATGAGTTTCATGGGTTCCTATAATAAATGATGAAAATACTTCGGGAGCGTATGAAGCAAAAATATTGCCACAATATTGTGACAAAGTTGGAAAAAATGGCATTTTGACTCATATTGATGCTTCATTTTCTCAATGTAGCGGTCTAAGTAAAAATATGGCTTATATATTGTTGCACAGTATGCTTTGTTGGTAAGACATACAGAATGTTTCAAAAGAGTAGTTTTTGTTTTAAGGGAGAAAAAAGTTTTCCATCTGAACAACTACAAGGTAGTAGAAAGTTTGCTTTTGCCTCGCCTTCACTGCATAGCACGTCAGCGCAAGATTCTAGCGGGAGCTTTTCGGCGGCGAATGATGCAATTCATACAACAGCTTTTCACTTCTTTTGGTAATACTGCTGCATAGAACGTCAAAAAGGGCAATAGTGCTAATTTTATGGAACGGTATCTTCCCCCCTTGGACCACATAGGGCAGGTTATATTCAACCGCTTCGTAGTGCCAAGGGGCAGAATTATAACATAGTCGATGGCCTGCAATACAGTACTGGGGCGTTGTTTTTGGCTTCTGATAATTAATGCGCATGGTCTTAATAATAATTAACGACATAATTGAGGTATAGTTTACTTAAGGTGTTTTTATGATGTATCAGGTATAGGCCGATACGTGATCGCTAGAGGCCGGATTTTTAGGCACTAAAAAATCGGGTTTTAGGCGCCAAAGATAGGCAGGCAAAACACAGTTTTAGGCCCCCAAAATCGTAAATATAGGCACAATAAATTTTTACAAAAATTCAAATTTTCGAAGAAAGACGTGCGCGACCTGTGTCTACGACACGAAAGCAAAAGAAATGTTATAGTTTGTGATGGCACAAAGGCGGGAATGGTTTAGTATAGTCATGCACTCGCCCTTTTTTCCGCACGGTTTGCAGAACACGGTCTCTCCTATTATTCCAGCACCGTCGAATAAACACGCTCCTGGGTCTATTTCTTTTCGCCATGGCTGAGAAGGGTAACACAGGAGCAAATAGCCAGGCCGGTAAAAGGCCAGGAGGGTCTTTCAGCCTCGTATCAACCGGGTCTAATCGCGCAGGGTCAATTTCTCCTCTGTCTGTGAACACCTTAAAGGGCCCCTCACCAGGTTTGAGCATTTCGAGCTGACAGGTGTAATGCATGCACTGGGCGCTCACGATCACGCCTGCCAAGATTCACAACGCTACGTGCCCCGGAAAGAGGTGAAATGTCAGTCTAAACGCCGCTTGCCCTTCATCTCATGGGCGCGCGCCCCAACATGATGGAGGTGACATATAAGGAATGGTCCTGCGTACGTCACAGTAGTACGTGACACTGCGAGAATGATTCAAGGCGACATGTGTAATTTGTGCAATCTGTTGCTTGAATAGAATGAAAGTCGATAGAAATATTAAAACATACAAGCGGAATCTGTGGGTGTTTTTTTTTTTTCGAATCAAGCGAGATGCGAGACTAAGCTGCATCCATTTAGTTCGCGTTCGTGTTCTCGCCGTTCTCGCGTCGTGCCGGCGCCAGCCCGACAACGCTTGCGTGTTTTTGGTGCATCGTCCCTTAGAGCAGATCCAGCGGTGCGACGCTGTGTATCGTGGTAAGGATGCATGATCTATGCCAGCCTCTCCAAACATGCGCGCATAAAGGGATCCATCCCACAGAAACAGGCAGTACACTACAAAGAACGCCGAAACTACACAACACCGCTTGCGTGCACGACCTGGCTCGGGCATGTCATGCGAATGTAACCTTGCGTGCGCATGACGTGTTGATGCGTCTGCGTCGTGTCATTTTCCGGCTCCGAGTTGCTCCGATACCGAAGAGGGCAGGGAAGGAATTTGGCTTGCGAGGTCTACACAGGGCGAGTGGCAAAAGTTTCAAGCTCACCTCCTCGCATCATGCTTTCGCGGCTCGTAATGAGCCAATTAAAAAGAATTCTTCTGGTACAAAGCTCTTCATTGGAGACGCAACAACTTCCAGTGTCTAACTAAGATTTCTCATGTGACCTGGCGAAGCGCCCTTTAAGAAGTAAATTACAAACAAAACAAAAGCCACGTGGACATCTGATTTTTTTTTTTACCTACACTCTACTTTCCCCTGACGGCACTCCACCGTTTCGCATTCGTTCTCCATCTTCCTGCGGCTGCACAGAGACACCTCTTCCCCCCCCCCCCCCCAACACACACACCCAGGTCTTCAAGAAGGGGCTTAAATTCTTTGGGAACACTAAACTGGAACACCGGCTGTAAAAGCCTCCCGCTGCGTCATCGGCCGGGGACGCCGCTCCTCTTCTTCCCCTCTCCTCTTCCCACGTTTACTTTCCTCTTCCCATTCCACTGTATACGCTGGGACGTGCTTCCATTTGGGGTTGCAGAAATAGCGTCTTTTCCTCTCCTCCTCCTCTCTTCCTTCAACCACTGGCGCCATGTAAGTGCGGTGGCGCAAGGTGGCCGGCGCGTCCCATTTCGCTCCTGCTAGCTGTTGCTTTCCGGAAGTTTGTTGAACTAGAGAACTAGGTTGCACCCCATAGAGTTCCGAAAGCTCAATTTTGCCCGGTAACATGAATAATGGTCTCCAACTGCACTCGAAATGAAAATTTGAGGTTAAAAAGTGTTCATATAGGCGCCAATTTTGAAAATAGGCATTTATAGGCACTTATAGGCATTTAGGCACAAAAGCCAAAAAATAGGCATTTATAGGCACTATAAAAACACTATAAAAGCCCTCCTTAACCTCTAATTCATGCTCATATATCAAAATGGCAGGATAGGAATGCAAGGAACAAAATAGGCATTTGCCTAAAATCCGGTCTCTAGTGATCGCTTATCATTGGCTTACATGATGAAATTATTTATCCTAGGTGTACACGTTGGAAATGATTCGATATCGTGCTTATATATGACACTTAATGCGCCATTTCCAGTTGCGCTTTAAAATTTTAATCCATCTTTTTCTTGAAGGTCCTAGGGTGCTGAATATCTTAAAAGCCCCTCACCATATTACCGGATGGGCTTTTAATTAAAACATTTTCAGCACCTTCGGACAATTAAGAAATAGGGGGGATGACAATGTTCAAATCCCTCCGGAAATGGTGACTGAAGTGTCATTTATGCGCACGATGTCGAATCATCTCTACCGCGTACACCTAGGATACATAATTTCATCATGCAAACCAGTGATAAGGGATCACGCATCGGCCTATACCTGATACATCATAAAAACATCTTAAGTAAACTATACCTCAATTATGTCGTTAATTATTAGGGGGAAGATACCGTTCCATAAAATTAGCACTATTGCCCTTTTTGACGTTCTATGCAGCAGTATTACCAAAAGAAGTGAAAAGCTGTTGTATGAATTGCATCATTCGCCGCCGAAAAGCTCCCGCTAGAATCTTGCGCTGACGTGCTACGCAGTGAAGGCGAGGCAAAGGCAAACTTTCTACTACATTGTAGTTGTTCAGATGGAAAACTTTTTTCTCCATTAAAACAAAAACTACTCTTTTCAAACATTCTGTATGTTTTACCAACAAATCATGCTGTGCAACAATTTATAAGCCATATTTTTACTTGGACCACGACATTGAGAAAATGAAGCCTCAATATGAGTCAAAATGCCATTTTTTCCAAATTTGTCACAATATTGTGGCAATGTTTTTACTTCATACGCTCCCGAAGTATTTTCATCATTTATTATAGGAACCCATGAAACACATCATGTGAATATATTACTCGCGAAAAAATTTGTGCTTTTTATAAAATACGCTAAACATGCCGCATATTGCAATTTTTCGCCAAAGCCAAAAATAAAGAAAGTTAAGATAAAAATGAATAAACTATCAATGTCATGAAAGATCAGCGCCGAAAGATTATGGAAAAAATTGTTTCGTAGGAATTTCTCAGACCAGTAATTTGATACAGATTATTTAGCGCGACGCAGTTTCACTTGGGTGCCCATTTCGAAGCGCCCCCTAGGCAACACAAAATTTTTTTGCGATAAATGACGCTTCAATAACTATATATATATATATATATATATATATATATATATATATATATATATATATATATATATATATATATACAGGGTGTCCCACTTATCACGCAGCATGATTTAAAAAAAGCGGGACGGCGTTACGCGAAGCAGGCCTTGTGCATATTATTCCCAGTATACTGTAGTAGCCGCTACTATTTTTTTCGTTAATGTGAATTAATTATTTAGTAATAATTAAATTTGTAACTCCAAAAATACTCACCTAATTATCAAAGTGTCAATGAGGCAAATGTGGGCATGTTGAAATGACATCTATCTGTGCTACTTTCAACAACGTACTAATTGCGTGCTAATTTTTCCTTTCGGATTCGATTGTTGCTTCATGCATGGCCTCCGAGATGGTGCGCCGGCTCGCGACCTCGGAGGCCATGCATGAAGCAACCATAATTAGGTGAGTATTTTTGGAGTTACGAATTTAATTAAAACTAATTAATTAATTCACCTTAACGAAGAAAATAGTAGCGGCTACTACAGTATACTGGGAATAATATGCACAAGGCCTGCTTCGCGTAACGTCGTCCCGCTTTTTTTAAATCATGCTGCGTGATAAGTGGGACACCCTGTATATATATATATATATATATATATATATATATATATATAGATAGATAGATAGATAGATAGATAGATAGATAGATAGATAGATAGATAGATAGATAGATAGATAGATAGATAGATAGATAGATAGATATGGAGAGAGAGACGAGAGAATTTCATGTGATCTTTCATATACAGAGATAGCATACTCTAAGACAGCCAAAATATATGTGTGGCATTTCTTTTTTTCAAAAAGAGCCAAGTGCACTTCAGCTGAAATTTAGAAAAACGCACTTTTTTGCTACTGACAATATGGTCGGGCCTGCTCCAAAAATTTTTGCCAGTGTGTTCCTACCCCCTAAATACCTCAAATCTATATTACGGCTAAAATCTATATGGCCCACTATCGTCAGTATTCAGAAGTAAAATGTGGGCTTGGCTCTTATAGATCGGAACATTTATTTCTTTTGAGCTTGAATTAGCATGTAAAAGAAGTCTAAAACGCAGCGAATGAACGGTATAGCAACATTTTACGATACAATTAACACCGTCCTTGTGCTTTCGTCGGCGCCGTTCTTCGTCGCATGGACGTAATGGCGATAAGTAGACTTGAAGAGCGAGTGGTCCTTGCTGGCAAAAGGCGCCCTATTCTGAATTGTCGGTAGCGTTTTCTTTTTTTCGTTTTTTATTATTTGTTCTTGAGATCTATTGAAGCACTTGAAAAGTGCTCCAGCTCTTCTTTTGAGCTGGTTTAATGCCAGGCCATTTCACATCACTTCTTCTTCAACGAATAGATCGGTGTCCAATATCTTCATTTCATTTGTATTCGATTTCACATATACGGCCTTGGAGCGAAAGAAGGACATGATACTGTAGCTCTAAACTCAAAAAGAAACAGTAAAAACAAAAATAGACTTCTTACTCTCTATATTCGACTTCTGCCCCACATCATGTCCATCAGTAAGTGCCAACTCGCCCTGAAAAACTAGTTCTGGAACGCAAACACGATAGCAAAGTGACTAGGACACAAATTAAACAGATTTGAAGATACCATGTGTTCTTTTGGTAACGATTGCTGACGCAGTGCTCGGTTAATAAATGTGGCTCAGTTTGATCGAAACACATTCAGGATTTGGCAGATTTTTTATTAGAAACTGCCTTTTTGAGTTCCCCTTACGATAAGGACTTGCCCCATTTTGATTCCAACTGTTTTGGAAGTTAAAGATACTTAGGCGCGCTTTAGGCACCCGTGATATTTAGCCCAGTTTAGGTTTCTGCATTTGGCTTTTTTTTGAAAAAAAAAAAACGCCACATCTGTTATGCACGTAATAGTATTAAAAGCAACACTTTTGATACATTACCCATGCGAGTTTGTGCATGAATACAATATGCGGTTCCCCAGTAGCTGCGCACGAATAATTGCGTTCCTTTTTATTGTAGGTAGCAGTGACTGCACATTTTCTTTCCGTAGTTAGTATTACACTCTTTTGTTCATATTCAGGTTTCCGAATCAGATATTTTCTCTTGTTTGTTCCTAGTAAGAGTCTTTCTATGGCATTGTTAGTATTACTATTTTTAGATTATTATTATTTTTACCTGCTCAACCACATGTCTGTTTTCTTTTTTAAGTAAGAATTTGTGGTATTAGTGGCGTAGTACATTCTTTCTGCTCATTTCTGCACAGGCCTATGTACTTGGAGGGCCCTCCGGCCCCTCCAAGTACATAGGCCTGTGCAAACGCTATAAGAACAAATTTTCTGTGAATAAATGTGGGTCATTATAAGGTTAAACTACCCCGCATTGTTTCCATGTGCATTCGTCGTTAGTTGTTTATGATTGGTCGAAATTTTCGTGGTCATGTACATAACACCTGCTCGCAACGTGATGCAACAAATGACCCCAACATGGTCCTTCGCGTGATGACCACTCATGCATGACTACATAAAAAATAAGGGAATACACTATTTGCAGTACTGTTATACGGCATATTTTTGAGCATCGGTTCTTCGCAATTCGTCAAAAATTTTTGATGGGTCATAAAATTGCGTGCTCGATACGCGACGTCATAAATCTCTGAAACCTGGTGGGGTTAAAATAGCGTGTGCACACTAAACACTGTTGGAGTAGCCGGACAATGTGTCATTCTGAATGTAATTCAAAAAGGCTGCCCGCCGATCACATTGGAAATGGCAACTTATAGCAGGTGGCGGGACGGATTTATATGAGTACAATAAATATTTTCAGTTGTAGTATAACGATATTGAGCTGAAATTTGTGCGCGTATTCAACTCTGTGAACTCATCCTTGCTGAGAGAGAGAGGGAGCAAAAGAAAGAAAGAGCGCTGCGCGTGTGTGTTTCTCCCGTCTGAGTTGTATTTTGTCCTGTACAAGTCAATTCTAGATTGCCAAGACCAACTAGCCCGCCTGTCAATTCAGTCTCTCCTTAGTCCAGAAAACCGTGGACCTTGACCATTTCCCTGGTCCGGTAGATCAAGTTGCCGGAGAAGCTTGAAAGTTGGGCTTCCCGATGTGCTCGAGTCCACTTCCTTATTACCCCGCCTTGTTCCGAGCCGGCGTTATCGCTCTAAGCCTACCATACGATAACAAAGCGAACATGTTAAGGGGAGATGCGAGTCGGAAAACGCGTTTTCTTCCAAAATAACATATTTTTCTGTAGTCAAGAGTTCGACGGAAGTTCGACGAAATGAAGAGTGTGAACAAGGAACCCGTATGGGTTCCGAAACGTCTCTGTGTTTTTTTTTTTCACCTTGACTTGGTCAGTGACCGAATCTACATCCTTAACATATTTTTCGTTTTAATTTGCTTTCACATGTTTAGTTTCTTTACTTTCACGACAAAAAAACTGAAGATTGTAATTAAACTCAAAGTAAGTTTAAATTGCTTTTAAAGAGCACAAGGTGGCTACTCAAAAACTAAAAAGTGCTCGTTTTCTAGAGTCCCCTGGAAATTGTCACCTGGCGTCTTGCCATTGCATTTCGCATGAGGGGTTCACTAAAGCCACGTGCTCAAAATAACCATGATTGCGAAGCTCTCATGATGGAATAAATCATCTTAAATAAAATATCTTTTCCGCATAGATGAGCTTTCACTTATATCTTTAAAATGCGTTTTTCTCAAGATCCATTTTTGCGCAACTTCTTGAGTTTGGGCATCATGTTTTTGGTACTTCTGATAGCCCGATCGGGATAAAATTTTGCCCACATATTCCTTAACATGTGAACGGTGCAAGTATTTTCTTCAAAACTTGATATCGCCTGTATAATTATTACAAACCTAAAGCAGGCAATTAGTATGCGCTGAGGATTCTAAGAATTCTCGCATTACAATTTTTCTTGACCATCAAAATGTTTTATACGCACTTTCTTGATAGTTATTTGCATTCTAGAGTTAATGTGGAGAAATATGAGCCATGAATGGCTCAGAACCGTAAAAGTTTAGTGGCACAAAAGGTTTGTCGAAAACGAACCATACTTTACACATTGTCCTGGCACAAAACGAAAACTGTGCAACTTACTATAAAAATGATTACATATCTGAAATCAGCACAAAAACCTCTATATAGAGCGAAAAATTCATTGCCCTAGGCTGCAGATTAACGCAACTTTTTTTTCCGAATCACATCTTCCCTTAATCCGAAACTAAAGCGAAACGTTCTTTAGCTCCCCCCAATACGGCCCAACTAAAACACTCGGCACTTCTGCACACTCATCGGCTGATAGCAAATTTGATATAGAGCAGTGGTAATGCTATTCCTTTCCGATGAAAGAATATTAATTTGCTGAAACAAGAAGAGCGTTTGATCGGTCCTTCAAACGTTTACGTTGTGTTTGCGTCGACGATTATGTAAATTTCAGGCCAGGCAGGCCAGAATAAAGTCATGACACAATGCTCAAACGTTATAGAGCCCCTAATCAGTGATAGACCTTTCTGCAATGCTGTAGCGCACAGCGCGCAAGCGTCGCATAGGCGGCCCACACCGCAGCGAACCTACAGTGCGTGGTTGCGATACACGGAAGACAATCTCCACAGCAGAAGCGTAAGACAAATTTCATTATATAATTAAATTATTGTTGTGTAGAAGTAAAACTGCTCCTCAGTTGATGATTTCCCAATGTGCAGCCGAAAGTGACCACTGTCGAAAGTGGGGGGGCTCCGCCCCCTTAACTTCTCTCGGTGGGGGGGGGGGGGGGCTAGCGCCTCCCTTGCCCCCCCCCCCCCCCCCGGTAGATACGCCTATGGTAGTTACGCTTATCGGTGATCGTTTTCAGATAGCTTAAATTTATTCGCATATACTTCACAGCATTCGGAAGTTATCGGCGTACTGGCGAAAATGTGAGCGGTCAAGGGCAGAGGGGCCGGGGCACCTTACAGAGACACGGGTACCTTGATGCGCATGCTCTCTGCTTGTTGCGGAGAAGCTGACACTCGGGCCAGTTTTCGCACTTCTCGACGTCGCCGCTGCGGCGAACTGGATTGACACTAGTCATCGGCAGCTAAGTTAAGCACCGGTCTTCGACACCCCAAACAGCTCAATCGGTGACACTGTAGGCATGTGGTTTGATAAGCGAAGTGCGGCTTCGCCGAATAACTGTGGTTGCTAGCCAGACCTATACGCGCCACTGTGCTTCCCGAAAGGTAGCATATAGAATAACTCTACAGTGACCGGTATTGCGGCGGTATGTGGTGGCGAAGTGCTTAAGAACAGCGCGAAATAATAATAATAATAAAGTGGCAGTATATTCTAGGCAATATTCGCGGTTAATTTGCGCTACCTAACTCAAAGCGAGTAAAAAGACCATAGAGGTCCATACAACAGACGTCATTCACTTTCGCGCGTACGGTAGCGGTTCTGGCGGATGGATTGGTCGTCAGCAAGGAAAAGATTTTTTGCGAAGCAGCTTTGCTGCGGCCCGCAATGCACGTCGGTGAGGCCGAAAGATGAAATAGTTGGGTCAATTAGCAGTGCCGGATAAGCACAAGGTATTTACAAAAATACCGTGCTGTTGGGGTCGGCACGTCGCTGCTTTAATCGGCAAGACCTGCATTAGCCACTCAAATCGTCTCATCCTGTTATCGCACGCTTGTGTGTACGCATCATTTCTCTTGTGGGTGTCTGTTCGCGAAGGTACTTATTTGTGAATGGCAATTTTGAGCAAAAAGGGACACACAAAAACGAAAGGAAGAACCCACAAGACTAGCGCAGACTAACAACTGAAAGTTTATTGTCAGAAAAACACACATATAAAGAAAAGGGCAGACACGTGGTTATGATTACAGGTTGGCGGTTAGATAATCTACCTCAAGTTTATGCAAGTTCACCGATGGCCTTGCCACACACATGTCACCGGACTTGTCAATATAAAAAGCCTCAACAATCTCTCGCGCGGTCCTATCTTTGAGCCTGGACAACACTTTTGTTTCATTCAATACACTCTAAGCCGAAAAGGACCAAAAGGGGGTATGACATTGGTCCTTCAGGGGACTAAATGGGCTGCCACAGATTTTGAACCATTTTTGGACCAACTGCGGGAGTAACTACTGCGGTTCAACTGTTACCCCGTAGCACTTACTCCACTAGGCTTAAATGTTGGTCCTCGTAAAATGCTCCAGGGGGGACTAACAGTTGAACCGTCTGGACGAATCGAAAAAAAAAAATGGCGCCCTTGCACCAGTCGGTATAGTTCACGGTAATTCCAACTTAATCAGCATTGGAGACCGTATTGGGACAAGTGCACAAACATATATATACACACACACACACACACACACACACACAATGACATCTCAAAGTGAAATACCGTAAACCCCGCCCGCCCGCGCTACACAGTCGAAAACCAGCCATCGGATATATATAGGCACAGTGTCTGACCTCCCATGTAGTGCCGGTGGGAGACTTCTGTTCGGCGTAATAAAACAATAAACATTGACAGCGCAGTACGTCTAAACTTACGTGGGCTTATTTGTAGCACCGAAGCACAGCGATCTTTTAATCTGAATCCGCGTAATCTCGAACGCCCCTTCAGTCAGTGAATTCGAATTATCAGATGGCACTCGATCGTGTCGTCAGAACCAGCGTTAGCAGTGCTGGTGCACAACTCCGCACACACAAACATAGCAGCGGCGCTTATGCAGGAATGCCGGCGAAGCAGTGAGGCGCCCGTCGATGCCGCTGTCGGCTACTTGCCGATAACGTCACTAGGCTTACGAGGAGCACGGCTGTACTTACGACCCCCGGCGATCACAACATGCGTTTCCTGAGCAATTTTCGTCGTCGTTATTTTAGACACAAAGGAAAAATAGGTGGGTGTTCACTGTCCGCGGCGTATTACGGAGTGATGTATATATATATACACATGTATAATTACAACGACGAGACCGCTCGCAAGCACGGTTGTTTACTGTGCACACCGCCGGCCGCACGATGATTTGTATCGGCACTCGCCTTCGTGTTAAATGTTTGACGATGATTGTCGCATGGAGAGAAAGACAGAGTTTGAACTGTACTTTAATCCAGAAGACATTATTTTCCGCGAAACAAATTCTATGCGACGTTTCATCCACCTGTGCCGCAACGCACTCACACAGGCCGCCGACCCGGCGGCCGGCTTGGTGCCGATGTCGTGCGAAGCCTATTTCGTATGTCGCTTCGAACTTGTGGCCAGTGACTCTGCGGCAACACGGCCGATGACGAACAGCTTACTTTTCTTAGCGCTGTCAGTGGTCTTCGTAGTTCTTCCCCAATTCGGAACATTGAAACGTATTATCCGCGGTGTCCGGGCTCGGAGGCTTGCACTTGTTTGGGCCCGGCAGTACCGGCAGCTCGATAGGGGAGAAACGTGCCGGAACTCATCCGCTCGCTGTGTGCGCCGGCGAGCTGAACTTGCCTCTTATAAAAGCTTCGATTCGTTGAATAGTGCTTCGCTTTCACTCTGGCGTACAACCGATATAACTCGTCTTCGTGCTAGCCGACACGGCCGAGCAGTGCAGCGCGGCGGCGCGCAGTTACTCTCCCCGTTGGTCCCTTCATTGCCGGGCGTTTGCACACGACACGCACTGCCACGCATTTACTCCCTGTTGGACGAACCGTTTATCCGTTGGTTTAACGACTGCAGTTAGTCCAAATTTGCCGGATTTCGGCTTAGAGTGTAGTGGATGACACATTTCTTTATATGTGTGTTTTCCTGACAATAAACTTTCAGTTGTTAGTCTGCGCTAGTCTTGTGGGTTCTTCCTTTCGTTTCCGTGTGTCCCTTTTTGCTCAAAATTGCCATTCACAATGCAATACCAACTCGCCCAACGCTCCGTTCTTCTAAGTACTTATTTGCTCCATAATAAACCAACTCACCCCAAAAGAAGAACTACTGATGATGGTCTCGTACGCGCAGAGGAACTCGTGTAGCTAAAGTGTTTTCGGGCCCCTTTTCGGGAGGTTTCTCGAACAATCGTTGTTTGTTTTCAGGAATTGATGAACAAGTAATACTTCATATGCCCCTGTACTAAAAAAAATCATCGACGATTACGATACCGCCTAATGATAATTCTGAGCGCAGCTGCTTAGGTGTTTTGATTTCGTGATAAATTCACCCGCGACTGGCTCGCTAGCAGGGAGACCGCGGAAGGCAGCGCGTGGGCCCGTTCTACAACAGCCGCCGCAGACAGGGCTCCGTTGATGCAGCGCTTTATTTCCGTATATCATGCATAGGTCGGCACTGTAAGGGAATACTCACTCACTCACCCCAATTTTAACACGAAGGTGTTTCATGCCGGGGTCCACCAAGACTTCACTGACGTACCTCCGTCACGGATATGACGTTGTTAAAATTTACAGGAACAGAATACAAAGAAATAAACCGGAAAAAGAAAAGTTTCGCATAATCCGGGAGACCTGGGAGTCGAGCCCATGACCTCTGGCCCGCGGCGATTGATACCGGGCGCTTAACCAACAACGCCACCGGCACATTTGGGAAAAGCACTTAAGACGCGCCTTATATATCTGACACTCCTTCTCTCTGTACCTGCGCTCTTAGTTTATCGGGGTGGTGCCGCCGCCTACGAGCGGAGAAGTACTGCATTGTTACACTAACGAGCACCGACAGAGAACGCTTAGGTCAGGGGTCTCAAACTCACCTCAGCCAACGGGCCGCAGTCGCGCAATATAGTCCCGCAAGGGCCGGGTCAGTGATGCAGGTAAGAGCGGGGGGGGGGGGGGGGGGGGCTGTACATGCTGCGAGAAAACGCTGTCGTTGGAAAGAAAGCTTTCCCATATCTCATATACAGGTAATTTCTGAAGAAGATTTGGTGGCCAGGATTCCAACATGTCGATACCGATCTCCAATATGACTCAAATCACTCCGCCGATTGTGAAATATAATTTTCCTTTCATGCTTATGTTTCAAAACAAGGGGAACACGTGGGGTGCCTCACTGAGACAATGCCTTAAACCAATCAGGTCTGTGTAGCTCACAAACATACTTAATAAAAAAAAGTGGGGCGAAGACACTCATGTGCAGGCCGCGGGCCGCAACCGAGCCTCGCGGGCCGCATGCGGCCCGCGGGCCGCGTGTTTGAGACCCCTGGTAGTCTCAACATAGAGCTTTCATATAAGTACACTAGAGGGAACTCTGGCGCTCGTGCCTATGGGAGCTGCAACGCACGGCGCTTCAGCCAACATGGGGATGATGGGTAGGACACGGATTTGTCTAAACTTCGTTCTTTCGGCTCCGTTTAGCTCCATGTGGCCTGTATTCGCTTTGTCGCAAGACGAAGTTCATCAAAAGGTTTAGCAGTTACGCTTCACCACCTTGACCTTTTTAGGCTCACCATTTCAAACGGCTCACGAAGTACACAACAGTCCGGTTCTTTTATTCGAAACAAAAGCCAAGGCACAACAATAAACAAAGATACAAGTGCGTTCGAAGCCCGCAAGTACGAATACTAGGCAAATCCGTGTACTACCCATCATTCCCATGGTGCCTGAACGATCGCAGCACCAGAGTTCTCTCTAGTTAATATTAGGAAACTCTATGGCCAGGACGGTATGGCTAGAAGTACGGCGCCTCAATTAGAGTGTAGTAGAACGACTTTGAGTGGGCCGGACAAGAGGCTCCGCGCATGGTTGGGGGGTGAGGCGCTGCGTGTGGAAAATACTTTGGTGGCGCTACGGTCGAAGTGGCATGGGGTTGCGTTGCGCGGACTGTCAGGCACGCGCTTCTCGCCAAGCGTTCTTGTGGAATGCGGACCGCATACGGCAGGAACGCCGATTAACATCCCTTGTGCCGCACTCGCAAGTACCGGGCGAGGCGCGCTGCCCATGCACCCAGCCTATCCCCCCTCGATCGCAGCGCCCTTTGTTCTGTCCACAACCGGCGCCTCACTTTGAACCCCCCTCGTTCGATCCCGCTCAAAACGCTTCTAGTGCACACTACCTCGATGCAAAATTCGAATGGACATTGGCACGATGATGATGATGATGATGAGTTGTGGCCGTACCCTTTAGATCGGGTGGACGCATTACTGCATACTAGCCCGGAGGACGCCCAGGGCGTCCTACATCAGGATAGAGTTACCGTATATGCTACCAGGGACAATATACAGTAACTCTACATCAGGGAGCGCCCTACAACGTCACCTAGGTGGCGTTTGCCCTACTTAGCACAGTTGAGCATGGCCTCCGCAATTAGCTCCGACAGCGTTTCTGGAGCTAACCTCGGAGGCCACGAGCGATTTTACTCGGTGACGACGCAGTTACGCGCTTTGTCTTTCGCGTTCTGTTAGTGTGTCAGTTAAGTGCTTTGTCTTTCGCGTTTTGCTATCGTGTGCAGCTTCCTTATGCATCAACGGTTTTATTCCGCCGTCTACTGATACGAGCGTGAGGGCACCGACTACGAGACCTGCTGCATTAATTAAGCACCGCCGAAAGGCAGCGGCGTCGACGGGCGAATGTCGCCTGAGTGAGTTTGGTGCGGCGATCGAGTGACACGCCCAGGGGGGGAGCAGGAGGCCTTCGGGCGTACGCGGCTCAAGCTGAGAACTCTGCCTCTCGCGTTTCCCAAGTTGAGCGCATCGCAACCCAACTGGCTGTCATAAACACACCGAAGCAGGACTGAAATGATCGTACCTTCCCCGAAGCGACCCACCAGCAGGACGCTGCTCGCCAGAACGACGTTGCATGCCAAGCACATCCACAGGATGGTCGCCGGCCCGTAAATCATGCACCCTTTGCTGCAGCGGACCGTTAGTTCACAAAACGATTTAGTAAAAACCAGTTAGGTCTCGCTTGCGCGGTTTGAGAACGCCTGTGGTATATGTGTGATTTGCGCGATGCTCCGGTGCTTGCAATGCAGTGTCTCCGGAACATGTATACCGGTCGCGAGTCGTTGCTTGTCGCGATGGAGAAGAAGTGTCACCAGGCGTCAACATCGGTGCGTCAACGTCTAGGGGTGCTGTAGCCACTATACACCAATATACATTATATAACAATAAACATTCAACTACTTCTTTGAACACACGTTTCACTTTCATGAGTTATACCGATTCCTATATCAGTGGGATCAACCACAGTTTTTTTTCAGCCTTCGCACACACTCACGCTCATACTCACGCCTACTCACACCCATAGACACTCACTCACCTTCATACTCGCGCCTACTGACACTCATAGGCGCTCACTCACGTTCATACACACGCCTACTCATACTCGTAGGCACTTACTCACGTTCATAGTCACGTCTACTCACACCCATAGGCACTCGCTCACGCCCATAGGTCGGCAAAAACTGTGGAGCTCACTCAGACTCACTCATGAAATGTATATTGCCCTTGGGACTCACTCAGACTCAGATTAACCAATATTTTCCTCAACCGGGCTCACTCGGACTCAGATTCACTAAACTTTTTCTCAGCCGGACTCACTCGGACTCAGACTCACCAAAATATTAATCACTTGGACTCACTCAGACTCAGACTCACCGCTCTATCTGAGTCTGAGTGAGCCGACTCACGAGTCCGCTGACGTACAACTGGCTTCTTCGAACATGGTGTCGATGCATTTTAACACCAATATCTCGCTTAATCGGTGCTCTACGTGACGCCTTTTGATCTCGTACCTTCAAATGTGATACATCGGTGGCTACAATCTAGTAAGGACATTTTTATTGCAAGAGATGACTCACACGAGATATTCTTATCAAGAATTCACGGCAAAGAGTTTCTAGGGGTGGGAGGGGGGGATGTCACGGCACCCCCCTTTTCCTCCGTATAAGAGCACTGGTGCTTTGAAGTATGTGTGAGTCGGTGTGAGTATAAACGTGAGCCGACGTAAGGCTGAAAGTAATGCTGAGTTTGAGTAAATATAACTATAGATGGGCAAAAAAGTGTAGAGCTCACTCAGACTCACTCAAGAAATGCATTTTGCGCTTAGGGCTCACTCGGACTCAGACTCACTAAAAGTTTTCTCAACCGGACTCACTCGGACTCAAACTCACCAAAATATTAATCACCCGGACTCACTCAGACTCAGACTCACGGCTTGATCTGAGTCTGAGTGAGTCTGAGCGAGTTGACTCATGAGTGAGTTTGCCGACCTATGCTCACGCCTACTCACACTCATGAGCACTCACTCATGTTCATACTCACGTCTACTCACACTCATGTCTACTCTGTCACGTTCATACTCACGTGCACTCACACTCACCAGTATTCGCTCATGTTCATACTTACGCCTACTCGCCCCCCATGAGTGCTCACTCACGTTCGCACTCACGTCTACGGACACTCGTGAGTACTCACTGACGTTCATGATCACGTCTACTCACACTCATGTCTACTCTGTCACGTTCATACTCACGTGCACTGACACTCATGAGTATTGCTCACGTTCGTACTCAGGCCTACTCACACTCATGAGTACTCACTCACGTTCATACTCAGGCCTACTCACACTCATGAGTACTCACTCACGTTCAAACTCACTTCTACTCAAACTCATGAGTCCTCACTCACTTTCATACTTATACTCACACCCCTCGGTACTCACCCATACTCACACTCACAACGTTCAAATGAGTGCGAGTGTGCTCATGAGGGAGTATGCCGAGCTGTGGCATCTATGGTATCGGTGGATGCCCTCGCCGCATCCTTACGACGGCGTGCACTACTGTGTCGCCGCGTTAGCTGTCGTCTCGCCACTGTCGTTCCCTCCTCGCGCTGTTCTCGCTATCACCGTCTTGCATCCTCCGCTGCGCTTCGCGTTCGCTCTATTTCGTCCTCGTTCGCGCTGCCGGTAACGACGACGCCGCTCAACGCAGGAACGGGCGTCAAGAGCTGCGCTCTAAATCTTGCTCATCATGGGTGATCTCATGCCCGGAAAACAGGATGCAAAATCTAAGAGTCCGCTAGAGTGTTCCACACACAGTTTTCCTTCGACCAACGCACGTCTTCGTCTTCTTCCGAGCCTCGCAGTCTCGTGCCCGTGCGCCCACACCCACACTCTCGTGGCCGTGCGCGAGAGGCATGCGTCGCGCTGTCACAAGAAGCGCGAGCAGTCACGAGGCATTGTACACGCTAACACAGGGGCTCGCTGCGCTCCGCGTTCGCTTTCTTTCGTCCTCGTTCACTCTGTCAGTTACGCCGATGACGGCGACGCCGCTCAAGGCAGGATTGGGCGCATATGAGCTACGCTCTAAAACTAGCGGATTTTTGTTTTCCTGGTTATTCCCGCGCATACTGTTCTGTCGTGATTTTTTTTTCATTTTCCATCACGCCCAACAATTGGTGATAGATTGTACTACTGAAACTAACCCTAATTGGCTCTCATGATATTGAATTGCCGAATATATTAGCCAATCATCTTCAAATAAACGAACAGTTATTTCGCTGCTAAGATCACTTGTAATGCCAATAGTATTACGCAGAAATAATAATAATAATAATAATAATAATAATAATAATAATAATAATAATAATAATAATAATAAAAACGCCGGCCTGCGTGGATCGCGCAGGCCTGGTGGTTTATTTTTTATTTCTGCGTTGAAAAATGCTCTAGAAAGGCCGCTCTTCCCGCTTTTTTTTTACGCGGTATTTTTTATTTAGTTAGTTTTTTTTCTTATTTCGCGCGATAGTGGTTACGTACACCGGCGGCGGCGGCGGCGGCGGCGGCGGACAACTGCGGTGCCGAAATCGGCCCTTGTTGTGATCTCATGACGGCTTTCGCAGTAAAAGATCATAACACGGACTCCTGAAGGACACCTGATGTTACATTTAGTATTTCCGATTGCTTTCCTTTCACTTGAACTGTTAAATTTTATTAGTAGGGTATAACTGAATCCACTTGACTATATTTAAATCAACTCCAGAGGGAGTAGTTATCCAATAAAGTCTGAGCGGGAAACGCGATCCCCAGCTTTTGATAAGAATAAGCCCATTCCTTCTATCGGACCTGTTTCATTAGTTGCCTCCGCAAAATCGTGCTCTGTTTCTGCAAGTTGGATGTCTCTGGACAAGCAGCTAGTAAATCCATGTTGGTTAGGAATAAATGTGTTCAAGCTTTGACATAGTTAAACACGGTTTTTGATAGTATAAGCTCGAACATGTTACATCAAAAAGGTGTAAATACAATTGGTGGGTAGTTTTTTATTCTCTGTTTGTCCATAGAACACTACACTGCGACTCCGCGTACTCAATAAAACACCTCGGCCCGACAGCGTAACATGAGCTTGCTAGCTGTATTATAATCACAGAATGCGGCCTATAGCACAGATAGTAAGCATAAAGATCAAAGACAAGCTTTCGTTAATTCGGTATCTCCATGTTGTCAGCAAATATGGCTCGTGACCGGGATTGCAGTATCACACCTTTACGGAACCGGCTGTTTAGCTCCCTAACTGTGTTAAAAAGAGATGGTCACCTCTACGCCTGTTTTCGTTAGCTAGGTAGTCCTTATAAAGAAAGTTGCTAACACGGAATTACAGTGCTAATAACTGTTGGGGTTTTACGTTCCAAAACTTCGGTGGGATTATGAGGGACGCCGTAGTGGAGGGCTCTACAATTTCGACGGGACCTAAATCTAAGCGAACGGGCCACTAGCATTTCGTCTGCATCGAAATGCTGCCGCCGCGGCCGGGATTTGATAACGCGATTTTGGGGTCAGCAGTAAAGCACCATAACCACTATACCACCGCGGCGGGTTAAATTACAACGGTTTAACGAAACTACTGAACCAAATGACTTATTCCTTATAACTCTCTGGCTCATGGTAAGGTTGTAAAGGCGAGAACAGTCGATAAGAAAATACACTACATTTGAGGCGAAAGCCTTTGATGCCTCATGAAACGCGAAAATTGACCGTCAGCGTCGGCGTCCTGCGGCGTCGGCGTCAACACGAGGGAAGCGAAAAATCATGACGTGATGACATCTCCTATGTGACGTAGTCATGACATCAAATAACTTTCATCTTGGAACTAGGCCGAATCGCAGTTTTGCATCAAATAACTCACCAAGACCCAGTACTGTAATTATATTTTTTGTTGCGGATCAGACAAGCTAGCTGTGCACACGCATATTGTTCAGCTCCCGCTTTTCTCTCTCCCCCTGCTGCTAAACCTTGATATCGTTGTTTCTCTTCATCATGACCGTCTCAGCACTGTATCTTATACAATGCAGTGCTGCTGCCAATAAAGCTGTTTTTCACCAACAGCTAACGCATAGTTCACACTGCTGCCCTGGTCGTAGCGGTTACAGCAGTAATCAAGTAAGAATATCATTGTTCTGGCTACGAGGAAAACCTTTGGGTTTGGATTCTCCACCCGAGTGACAAATTTTTTTTTATTGATGTAAAAATATTTTGGCCAGACTTCAATGGAAGTTACATGGCCAGCGCTCAGCAAATTTACTCAAGCGTTATGCCTTATTCAGTTTTGCATCATTCCGCTGGAATGATGGGACGCATCAGGCTACGAAACATTTATGCCTAGTAGCACGGAAGCTTGGGCGAGTTTGTAAGACATCATGTAACAACTTCAAAGCGCCAAAAAACAAGGACATATGAAAAAGAGTGGACACAACGAGGCTTCTGCAGCAGATTACATTCACTTTCCAGCAGATCCAGTGACGGCTGGCTGACACACGCGTCGCCTTTCTCTTTTATCCAGAAAGGCTTCGACAATCTCCCTTGTTAATTTATTCCCGTGTCTGCAAAATGACAGAAGTGTCAGAGAACCCGGGTACGCATCCGCAATCACTACAATGCCGCGCAAGGTGCGAATAGGCCATGCCTTTAAGCGAGCTGTGGTGCTCTCTAAGCCTTACATTCAGGCATCGGCCCCACTGACCAATATAGCACTGCCCACAAGCGAAAGGAATGTGGTTCACAGCCCCCTGTTTACAAGGCACAAACTGCATGCCATGTTTCAGCTTGCACCGAGTATTATTTGCCCACTACTTATAGCCAAGGCGCTTCTGCAAAGCAGGGACAAATGGCACAGAAGTCTGGCGTCATACCAAAGTGACTTTGTGTTGTTTGTTGTGGGCTTTGTCAGCCGTCTGCGCAAGTGTGCGCGCATGTGCGCCTTCTAATGTGGTTTTCATTTTTCACTCTGTTTTGTAATAAATTCAGTTTCAAGTTAGCGCTCGTTGTGTCCACTCTTTTTCGTATGTCCTCGTTTTTTGGCGCTTTTAAGTTGTTACATGACATTTATGCCAATAAGTACAGGCAATAATGATCACGTAAAGTACGTTCGCCAGCACATCGACACGAACGGGCAAGCACGTTGTGACTATAAGTGACATTTACTTATTTGAAATATCTTTGTAACAACTGAAATAGGCTGGCAGGAAAACAGGCTGGTGCGTATTACATTTCGACGTAAGCGGCATCGCTATGCAATTAGTAACGGATTGCTGAACATCCGTTTAGAATAGGAGTTACTGAACGCCATAAATACAATTTTGTATCTAAATAATGTCTGCTCCTCTTACAACTCCTCAATAAAGATTGCGAAACACAATAAACACAATAAAGTTTACGTTCTTCTTCTTTTACATTTTCTCTTACGTTAACAGCTAAAACGTATAATATATTCTAGATGTTCAATTCATGTAAACTCTATCGATAGGTGAATCACTGGAAATGTTCGCGCCAGTGAGTGAGAATATGCGGTCAGAGAGAAGCCTAATATTATCTCGGGAAATACATAGATGCCTATATAGACTTCTTTTTTTTTTTCAATTGCGCTTGCCTTTTGAAAATAAAGAAAGCCAACACAAGTCCCTGTGTGTGTCAAGAAGCACTCACGCTAAAGTTTCCAGCTCAAAACCGCTTACCGTCCTCTTGCGATTGCTGCTGTTCAAATGATCACACGCCAGGGTGCCCATATGCATGGCACGAGCGATATCCGCGCGACTGCTAACCGCGTTTCTCAGAAGAGCGCGCGTTGAGGCTGCTTAAGCGGAGGGCGCGCCTTTGCTCAGGAAGACCGACTGCAGCGGCAGGCTTTCCTTTACCGCGCGCCTCTCCTGAGGGGCCGAGTGCGAGAGTTCCGAACCCCGCGTCGGCGAGGAAAAAAAAAGCAAGCGAAAACTGCTTCTCAATAAAATAGGCACGGCTGGTTCGAGCATCGTCAGTCTCCGCGAAAGCTGTCACCATTCGCAGCTTGTTTGCGCGCCTCTCACGTTGAGGCCTCCGCAGCAGACCCGTGGCGGCGGAGTGCATTTTTTTTCTTTTCGTTCTACTTGAGCGCGCAGCGTGACAAGCAAAGTCGGTGAAGACGACTTCGTATGGCTGACAGCCGTTTTATGGTAATAAACTATTTAATATGTCGTTTTTTTTTCGTCGTGCCTGTACGACCCGCTGACAGAAATGTCTAGTCCTATAAATACGTTCCCCGCGCTCTTCGCCCTAATTTCAACTTTTCAACCGAATGATACGAAGACGTGACAGAAATTAATTAGACATACGATATGCGCAGTCTTTAATTTACTTTGATTAAAATAGTCTTATGTGGAGTGATAACTCGCGACTTGTGCGTTGGCCTCTCCACGCTTCTCGTCTTTTCTCTTCTTTGAATTACATTTACAGCTACTTCTTATCTTTAGGTATAACGGCCGGAATCACGAGGACACAAAAGACACGACGGGAGCCTTCATGAGAGTAGTAATTTCTGAAGCGACATGCACGTCCGATCAGATTTCATGTATATCACGAAGTCCGTCCGTTTTGCAATAGGCGCTAGTATACGTACTACCGATTGTTGTGGAATGAACAACAAATGCATGAATACAAAAATACTGCAGTGATTCTATCCGATTGCACGATCGGCAGTCGTGTATATTATGAATGCTGTTTTTGTGCTTGAGAAAATTTATTCACATACAAAGAATTTAATACTTTAGTCATAATCTTCGATAACACAAAGGGGCTATTAAATTGCAGAAGGGTTGTAAGGCGGGCTAGTTGGTATAGATTCATAGTGAAATATTGGCAGCGAAAACTAACGGGACACAGAAAGAGGACACAAACAAGCGCAGACTGAAACTTGGATTTATTCACAGAAGATAATATATACCAGAAAAACACGAAGGGAAAGGGAAATACAAGAGGGAAGGTTTCACCAAATCAAGTGTCGTCCAGAAACGAGATTTCACAATCTAATAGCGATATGGAAGCTGAGCTGACACACCTATCGGCATTCTTTTTAATGAAAAAGGCTTCCGCAATCTCCCTTGTTTTAGTGTCACGATGGGCGTATAAAACAGACGTGCGCGAAAATTCAGGTACTCAACCACACTTTGAGCAATGGGCAGACAAATGTAAACCCGGGGCAGAATTTAGCGCATTATTGTGTTCTCGCAGGCGCACATTCAGGCAGCGCCCAGTCTGCCCGATAAACACCCTGTCACAAGACAATGGGATGCAATAAACCACGTTCGACCGGCACTTAGTGAAACAATTGACAAGTTTAACACCACAACCATTCTTCACGGGGCCTGCCTTCATTTTGCTTTTCGTGTGAATTTTGGAACACATCTGCTGCAATTTTTCACTGGGGGAAAAAACAACATCAAGGTTAAATTTTTTTGCACATTTTTTTATCCTATGTGAAAACCCATTTACATACAGGACTACCGCGAACCTCTGTCGCTTTCTTGCATCTTTTGTAGGGCATCCTTTATCTTTCTTCATTCGCAAAACCTTCTGAGCGGCGAACACTAGAACACTCGTCGCAAAGCCTGCCTTTTGCAACCTAGATATTTGTTTTGGAAAAGCAGAGGCCATTTTATGGTAACATGATTTTGTAACAGCTGAATTCAGAAGGTGAAGCGCAATACCTGATTTTACTACTTTAGAATGTGAAGAAGCGTAATCTAAAATTGGCTTCTTTGAACGGGGAGTTCAAACTCGCCAACAAGCAACTGACCGTGCAAAGCGCCGCCAATGAAATAATCAATAACAAATTCTGGGGTTTTACGTCCCAAAACCACGATATGATTATGAGACGCCGTAGTGAAGGGCTCCGGCAATTTGGACCATCTGGTGTTCTTTAACGTGCGCTGACATCACACAGTACACGGACCTCTACCATTTCGCCTCCATCGAAATGCGACCGCCGCGGCCGGGAACGAACCCGCGACCTTCGCGTCAGCAGCGGAGCACCGTAGCCACAGTTCCACCGAGGCGGACGTAGCCAAACGGCAGAGAAACTGTAGCCCAAATGTAGCCAAAGGCAAAAAAAAAAAAAAAAGCAAGAATATTTGTAGCCAAATGTAGCCATTCTCATTTGCAGTTTTATTTTGACATACATTTTCACATTCGACTGCTACAATTCCTTCTTGTACAACCCGTTGTTAGTGTAGGAAACGGCCTGTGTTGAAGAAGGTGAAAGTGTCTATATTGAGGCGCGCCCTTACTTTATTACTGCACGTTCATTTGACGAAACGAAAGATAAATAAATTCTGCAAGCCGCGTCTTATGAGTGCGCTGCATTCGGAAAATGGTCTTCCAATGCAAGGTCTCTTATAAGACCAGTTATCGGCAACTCTGTACTTTGTGCATGAACTAAAGCAGGATGAAGGTTTATTTTTGTGCTTTCCTAGACAAATTTTATGATCAGAGCCACCAGCCTTGGCCGCCTACCCTGAGAACATTCAGTTCGTGCGTCGAAATTAGTTTAGCGCCACCAAATAATAAAAAAAAGCCCGCTTGAACCTCTATAATGTAATATTGTTGCGGTAGCAAAAGATAGAGCAGCAGAAGTGCTAGATAACAATAACGCTGAGGTTTTACGTCCTAAAACCACGATTTGATTGAGAGACGCCGCAGTGGCGGGCTCCAGAAATTGCGATCACCCGGGGTTCTCTAACGAGCACCTAATCTAAGCACAAGGGCATCTATTGCATTTTTCCTTCGTTTAAAGCCGGAGGCCGCGTCCGGCATTCGATCGCACGACCTTCGGGTCAGCAGTTGAGGCAGGCCATAACCAGTAGCCCGCCGCGATTGGTAAGGTGGTTGAAAAAAAAAAAAGAAGTCTTTTGGACAAACTTGCTTCAGGCAACCCTGATGTCACGCATACACTCTAAGGCAAAATTACCCGAAAGAGGAGTAACGGAGCCCAATAGGCGCGCGCAATGAACGGATAGACCGCTGAGGAGTAACCACAGAGGGATGCGTGCCGTGTGCAAACCAGTTAGTCTCCAAAGGCACCTAAGGGATGAACCGCGCGGGAGATACGTCACGTGTGCAAACCGTTGTCAAGGAAACTAACCGTCCTCCTCGCTCTTGGCCAGTCTTCTCTCTTGTTTTCATGGAGGCGCGTAGGCGGTTGTGTCGCGCTCGGAGAGTTCGATGATTTAGGAACTACGCCGCGGTGCCTTGGATAAACACGTATGCCGCGTATGCGTGGATGAGCGTGCGGTGCTGCTTTTACGTTTCGCCGCAACCATGAAGTTTGGAGCTGGTCTCGACACGCCGAGACGCCGCGCTGTATTTCTCCGGCAACGGTGCGCTGGCGTAACGGCACTGCGTCGACAACGGCTGGGAATGGCGGCCGAGAAGACATAGGCCTATCGGATCCATGAATTCAATCCGACTCTGGGCAGAAGTTGGCGCTGGATTATTTCACAAGTAAGTGATCATACTTTATTTTTCCGTACCTGTCGTTTGCGCGAAGCGCATCGCGGCAGTTGGCAACGGTCTCGATCGTGTTGTATATATCGCGCGCACGAAATGCACCGCGAAGGTCGGCTTTGGCGTCCGCTCGCCTGTGCTTTATGACTGCCTCAAAATTGGCCGCCATTGCCGTCGGCCGCCTGGACGCTCTCGCCGCGGTGATGAGCTGCGGGCTCGCGATATTGGGCAGAGGCCTCGCCGCTGCGGTGCGACTCGTCCAAAACGCATTGCGGTTGCCGTCAACGAGCTCGGTTGTATGTCGCGCGCTTGAAGTGCACCGGCAGCTGGCGGGTGCTTTAGCTAGCCGACTTTAGCTGTGCTTCGGAACTCTGTGGGCAGTTTTCGCCATTACCGTTGGCTTCCCCGTCAATCGGTCGCAAGCAGCTCAGCGCCGTTCGTGGCGGCGGCCCCCGCGTTCGCTCGTTGTACTCTGCCGCTCGATCCAGGAACATTGTGAAAATTTGTCGACATTACCGGCGGCTTCCGCGGCGCTCGCTCGAAAGCAGCTCAGTGCCGTTCGTGGCGGCGGTTCCGCGTTCGCTCGCTCCTCTGTTCGAGGTTTGCTGGCGGCAGAAGCTCCGCGTTCGGCCCCGCGTTCGCTTGCTCGAGCTGTATACGGCGCCGCTCGCAGAGAACTCGCCGACTCGTTGGCAGCTCGGCGGTCGCGGCGCCTAGGCATGATGGCTGCGGCTGCCGCACTTGAGCTGTTGCGCTATGTGACTCGAAATGTGTTTTCGATTATGTATGACATCGCGGTGGAAATATTTGCATGCCATATTTTAGACGTGCGTATTTATTTCACCTTGCACGTATTTGCCATGTGCGTGTATCTTCCTCATTGTCACATGTGACTTAACTGTTTGCAATCTTTTTGTGCAGACGTTGTCCACTACGTGCAGAAGGCTGCGTGGCCTTGTGCGTGCAATGCCAGTCATCTGTCACTTCCGTTGGAGCAGCTTGACCAAGACTGTACGAGGTATGACAACGCGGCTGGACCTGAATTTAACATCTGGGCAGCGAATTCACTGAAAGAATGCAGAAACTTAATATGTATATAGAAAAATAAAACATTTCATTGTCTCATTTTTGTCTTTCGTTGTTGCATTGACTGCGAAAGCAGTGAAACAAGCATGACTAAATATTTTTTCGCGTGTTCTCTTCTGCGCCATTTGTTGCTCACTGCGGAGGAAAAACACGCGAGAAAAGTATTAAGCCTTGCAGAGAGTAACTGTGCAAAATCATCCCTGGGGATTAACGCATTATTTGAACTGAGGATAAAAAGTTCATCCCAGTGGAGCATTTGAGTGGACCAACCGTTCGTCCGGTGAGGTGCAACCGTGGGGACTATAACGGTTGACCGGTAAGGGGTAAATGTGAGGACTAAATGTTAGTCCATTGAGGTGCAACTGTGGGGACTAACGGTTGCCCGCGAAGGTGTAAATGTGAGGACTAAATGTTAGTTCCTTGAGGTGCAACTGTGGGGACTAACGGTTGCCCGCGAGGGTGTAAATGTGAGGACTAAATGTTAGTCCCTTGAGGGGGACTAACTGTTAGACCCGTGCCGTTAGTCCTTAAAGGGACTAATGGTTGTGGCAGCCCCATTAGTCCCCTAGAGGACGAACGGCACACCCTTTTAACACCCTTTTGCCTTAGAGTGTAGCATTAGCGGTGGACACAGGCGTCAAAATCTGATATTTGGTGAAAAGTGTGAGCTTTTTTCTTTACCATGGCCGGGCGCATGACTCATCATTCTTTGCACCGTAATCACCCGGGTTTGTGTAGGTTCTAGAACATACACCATTACCTGCGTTGCTCCTGCAATCCAGTTAAAAAAAAACAAGATTAACCGCTTGGGAATCGGCGAAATTTCGTAACGTTACGATACATGAAGACGCGTCTTCTACCTATACAAATGCATATCCAACTTTTCGGCCGCAACTCTCAAATTGCGGTCCGACATCAAGTGGTTGATATGCTAGTACAACCAAAAAGTACGGCTTCAGGAGAGGCAGAACGGCCTTCTGCGGTCGCTGTGGCGAAAAAAATCATTCAGAGACGGATGGGGCTCGTCGCCCAGTTTTCCGCTCACTTAGCGGCGCAGCGGGCGAATTTCTGGTGAATCTTACCGCTTTCGACGTCTTCAACGCGAAATGCGAGAGCGCCTTTACATATATTTCTGCTCAATGAGAATCGCCTCGGGGAGTGTTGATCAAGAGGGCGCCAAATATAGCCCAAACAAAGTCAAGTCGCATATTTTCAGTAGCCCAATTATACCGACATAGCCAACCCTCCCAACTCGATGCCAAAAAAATTTTTCTGTAGCCCAATTTGGCTATATATATCCGAACCTGCAACACTTCCACGTTTTCCTTTTTTTTCCGCGCTCGCGCCCGCCGCGCATGCGCCGTAAAGCTTTCATGTCACGCGGCGCCGCTTTTACACGCCTATAAGCACCACTCCCGCTACTCCCGGTGAGCGCCCCAGTTTGAGAAAAGTCACGACTATTTTTTTGTAGCTGGGCTCTCCACAAACAGGATTTTATTCAGTGCGTAGGAGCGCACCGCCCCTATGCAGTTCGTTATCCGGTAACTGACTGAGAGTGTAGTTATGGCGAGCGCCACTATGCGTTGATGCTGTCGGCAGCAATGTAGTGATTTCATTGAGTGGTTAAAATAATAAATATATTGATATTGGTGCTTTGACCTTCGCTAAAATTATTTCCAGCCGTCAGTCTACGCCACGGGTTCTCAAACAGGGTTCCGCGGAACCCAGATGTTCCGTGAAGGACATCTTCGGGTTCTGCGAGCGGACAGAACGAGCGCAACCCGCTCCCGTTTTACCCCCCATTAGCAACTAATTTATTCATTTAGACATGCCAATATTGACAGGGACCTTTCGTGGAGCGCCCACTGCACTTACCTGAAGAAAAGGCTAACTTCCATCGTTCACATAATGCGGTTCCTCTGCGGGAAAACTTGGGGCACATCGATACGTTCCATGATGCAGCTGTACAGAGCACAGTTTCTGGGATTTTTACGTTACAGCTTGCCGTTGCTGGCAAATACATGCAAGACGAACATACGCACCCTAGAAAGTTTGCAAGGTCAAGTACTACGCACGTGCTTAGGATTACCACGCTGCACCTCAACACACGGGACAATTATGATTGCAAAAGAGCATCCCATTCCAACATACATCACCATTGACAATTTAAGAGCCCACATTAGACACCTCTGCCGAGTTCCCGGTCACCATATTGCTGCGTTGCCACTTCAGAGACCACTAGCCATATTTTCAAAGACTGTTTCCACTCATAGAGAGTGCCTTCCATCGGGCTTTACTCCAGCAGCAAGACCACTGTCGCCTCCGTGGTGTCTACAACAACCACAGGTGCGCCTCACAATGCCTGGAATTACGAAGAAGAGCCGTCATTCTACAGTGGTCCTACGACCGGCGACATACTACTGAACGAGGAATATGGCCAAAGGACCCACATTTACACCGATGGATCGGCCTCAGCCGACAGCTCCACAGGCGCTGTTGTTATCCCGTCATGCCAAGTGACTGTCGAGTTCAAAGTGTCGCACAGGACGACATCGACAGCAGCAGAGCTTGCCACCTTACGTGCTGCTATCCTTTATATCGCGGAAGCCCAGCCTCAAAAGTGGGCTGTATTTTGCGACTCTAAGGCATCGCTTCAGAGTTTGCAATCAGCGTTCCGACGAAGGGTGCACGAGCAGCTAGTAAATGAAGTCAGGGAAGTCCTTCACCAAGTTTTATCGAAGGGACATGACGTGGTGTTCCAATGGTTGCTGGGACGTTGCGGCATTGTCGGTAACGACCTGGCTGATGATGCTGCCCCGGTCCGCCCACGAGAACGCCCAGACAGCCCCAATACCCTTGTCGAGGACAGACGCTGCAAGAGGCCTTCGCTCGTTCGCTGACACAATGTCGCAAACTGCGGCGGTTCCGGGCACTCGGGTGACTCGAGTGCGCGGAACCGCCGCCTACATAAATTGGACCCACCGAGGAAATTTCAAGTTCCATTGGACCTCTCCTGCCGTGAGGCAACTTTACTGTGCCGCCTGTGGTAAAGAGTAGCCTTCACGAAGGCGTACTCTTTTCGCATAGGAATGGCAGACACCTCCAGATGCGACTCGTGCAACAGCGACGAAACGATAGCACATCTACGGTGTTCCTGTGATCATTATGTGAGCGAACGCAACGTTCTACGCGATACGCTCAACAAACCTAGACGATAGACCGTTTTCCGAAGAGAAGATCCTCGGATCGTGGCCTTATGCGTCGCAGGCCAACAAAGCGACACGAGCATTGCTACATTTTTTAAAATCGACCGGTTTAAGCGACCGCTTGTACCCGTGCAATGGACAGACGCACATGTACCCTGACGTCGCTTCTTCCTTTTTCTTTCTTTCTTTTCTTTGATCCCTTCACCCCAGTGCAGGGTAGCAAACCGGACGCGCGTCTGGTTGACCTCCCTGCCTTTCATTCCTTTCCTTCCTCCTCCTCATTTACACATGCAAATTTGCATTGCATTTTACACTTAACGAAGTCATCACACGCCGCATCCACACATCAGGTAATACGTTCTGGCAGGCTGGTTGGTTCATTGCTGTTAAACGTTCTTAAACTGCGCGATATGACCAAGACACGAGTAAGAAAACACACAGAACAACACGAGCGCAGGTGTCAACACGAGACACGGGTGTCTGCGGGTAGCGAGAGACCCACGTGGCAGCAGCGCTAAAGGTTCGTCGTCTAGTGCCCGCCATGAAACATTCACGGTTTGCGGACCCGTGGTGACAGAACGCGTGAAGAGGGGTGGGGGGGAGGGGAATCGCAAGTCTGCGTATTATCGGGAGTTCATCATCAACGGCGGTGACCTTCGATATTAAAGAAAAGAGAAGAACTGGCCAGCGTGGGCAGGTAATACTGTGCTTGCGCTTGCGCGCAATGGCGTAGCCAGGAGGTAGCACACCGGGCTCGTGCCCCCCCGCCCCCGAAATATTTTTTCGCCATGGCATATAGAGCGAAAAATGACCATTTCAAGGAGGTGAACCCCCCGAAATCAAGGAGGTGCCTCCCCACGACAAAAATTTCTGGCTACGCCCCTGCTTGCGCGCGTCGAGAGCCCCCCCCCTTCCCCCTCCGCTTTCGATTGTCTTCATGCTCAAGAAAAAGTTAGGGGTTCCGCGGCACTCTGGAAAAGCCGTTGGGGTTCCCCAAACTCCTAGTCTACACAATGAGCTAATAAAAAGTGTTGGAGTGCCCCATTAAGGCGTTCACCGAAAGGGAACAAATTAACCCTGCGCGATTAGACCCGGCCAACACGAGGCATCGCTCCCCTCTGGTCTCTTAGCGGTCTGGCGAACTGCTTCTGTGCTGCCCTTTTCAGCCATGCCGAAAAAAAAAAGACCCAGGAGGGTGTTGATTCGACAGTGGACACTCGACTCACCATGCTAGAGATTAAAAGAAGAGATCGTATTTGTCGAATCGTGCGCGACCAAGAAAAATTGCGCGGCTATGTTCAACTGTTGGCGCCTTTGTGCCATCATAAACGATAACATTGTTTTTTTTTTGTTTGCTTTCCTGTCGTAGATACAGGTCACACACATCTTTGCCTTGAAGTTACTTCCCTTTGTGTAAAAATTTATTATGCCAACATATACGGCGTTCGATTCACCAAAATTGCTAATTGGGTATAACGTTGCGCATAAAGGACACGGACAGAAGAGACGACGTAACACACAGGGCGCAAACTTTCAACAATATATTTCAGAGCAGAGTGACCCTTTTTATACTTGATGTACATAAGTGTGCATGCCCCAAGGACTCCATCAAACACGTGCACAACTACTCAAAAAAGCACCTTCTTTTGCTGACAATGCTATAGAAGCCTCACTGACGCACCTATCTTCCAAGTGCGAGATATTGTGCGCTGCTAAACAACCGTGTGATTATACTTCTGGCGATTATGATGCACTCTTCGAACATAGGTTTGCATCCGAATTCTCTGCAATGAATGGCTAACCAACTACCTGACTGATTTTTAACGTTATTCGTGTGCTCGCGCAGCCTGTCGTTAATGCAACGACCTGATTGCCCTACATAAAAGCGCTTGCAAGTTAAAGGTATGCGGTACACAATACGTTCATTGCATGCACCAAACCTGGTGCGACGATGCTTACTGCAAAACTTCTTTTCTCTGCCTTTCTTATTGGTCATTTGGCATAGCTTAGCGAGTTTATGGAGGGCGGAGAATGACACTTTAACATCGAGCCGTTGGGGCTGCCTTAAGTTATGCGAATTTTTGTAAATGTAAGCCATTAGCGTAGTTTTTTCTGTTTCTTTCTGGGCTGGTTGTGTCGCATTACTGGTAACCCTTATATTCCTGGAAGCCTAAAACGTGTTTTGCCCTATCTTAGGCGCCTAAAACGCGCTTTCTTAATGCCTAAAAATCCGGCCTCTAATTATCATCATTGAGGTGGTGGCGATAGCTAATAGAAGCTGCGTCGGCAAGCCATCTATCGCACTAACAAAAAAAGAAACTAGCTTACCTAAATTCACCTGCACGTAGTGTTTCTGCGTTGTTTTGCTGCGTTTTGGTATTAGTTTGTTTTTCGCCCTCGTGATTTGGCAGATGTGGCTGTGATCACATGTGTCATGTACGTATTTATGTAACGCAGCGTGGAAAGTTGGGCAAGTTGGTGAGAGTTCATTTTAGTCGAACTTCGCGGAGGGAAACTGCGTTTCTCTGTCTTTGCTTCTTTCTTCATGTCTCGTCCCACCGCGCAGTTCGACCAAAATGAACATAACTGTGTGTTCCTTTAATAAAAGCATAGTTGGAAGCCAGCGCTTGTCCTCGTCATTTCTTTGTCTGCTCTGCACTTTAACTGCTTTAACATTATGGAATACCAACTAGCCCACTCCCACACATTGGTTCACTTTTTGTTTATTACAATACGGTAGACGCAGTGAATGCAGGAAGGGAATTTTTGAGGGCACGTTTATTTGTTTGACACAACCTTAATGAAAACCAGCACATAAGGAAGCCAATGAAGCTATAGGCAACGTTAATTGTACGGTTTTTAAATGCGAAGCATTTCTTTGCGTACTGTAAGCTCTTTTACGTTTCTATCTACGTATCTATCTATCTATCTATCTATCTAGCCGCCTACGTCTGGGTACTCTCATGACGGCCTCCTTAACTTGGGGTAGACCAAAATTTGTATGGGAGGGTAACAGGTATTGACGAATATGTCTGGCTGGTCATGACATGAATAACGTGAAAATCCCGTCGCGTACGTCGTCAAACTCATTTCTCCAGACATGTGTGGCTCATACCCGTATACCACGGGCCGCGGAATGCGGGTATGCGCCACAGGACTTTGACAATTTATATATACCTAGGAACGGCGAGACAAGGCATTGGTAATTTAAATGCGAGAGCGTTAAGAGAAACTGACATCGGTGCCGTTGACACTGGTAATTTAAAGGCGACAGCGTTAAGAAAAACGGACACCGGTGGCGTTGACGCCAGGAATAGAAAGAATATAAATCAGAGTCCCAGCAGGAATCGAACCCAAGCATTCTGCGTGGCAATCAAGCATTCTACCGCAGAGCCACGTCAGGTCTCAAAACTGCTTTGGAAGAACTCCCTATGCAGGCGTACTGTTGGTGAAACGTATATTGCGGTTGCAGTGCTGGCTATCTAATTTTATAAACATCACATACATACTCCTATGACGAAGGAGTCATGTCGGGTTAACGTCAGTTGTATACTTAAGTGCCATACACTGTAGTTGGTTTACACAGCACTATCCAGGGCCACCATCCTTGCAAGCACAAGCTCTACATACCAGCTTACGGCTTCTGGTGTTGGCAATATCCATGTTTCTGTTAGCATCGTTGCACAACTGTAGATGACTGGTTATATGAAACATATGCGACTGTTCAACATGTCTGTGCGTGCAACATTTGTACATATCTGTAGCGTCATTTCATAACGTTTCGCTCAATAAAAAAATTACAACCCAGTCACCTTACTCCGGATGCTTCGCATAACATCGATTCTCATGGTAATTGGGATCTGCCAAATTTTTTTTAAGTGTATCTAATACGCTGCGATTATATACTTGCCGACAGAATGGGTTCAAAGGCGCCCAAATACTTTTCGGAGAGTGTCTTCAGTGCTTTAATAGACTTTAAAATGAAACAGTACAATTAACGTTCCCTATACCTTCCTTGGCTTTATAATCTGCTGGTTTTCATTAATATACACAATGCTATTTTATAAGTGCTTCTGCGTACCAACAAGCAAGAGGTCGCGCTTGAAAATTGTTTTATAACTCATTTGTCCACAAGTTACATGGAATGCTTGGCATCAGTGAGAACACATATATGGGCCCGCGTTGCATGCAAGTGTAGTAACGTTGCAGTACAGGGGCGTAGGAGGAGGAAGCAACCTTATTTTAAGAAATAAAAAAAAATGAAAAAAAAAGGTCCGGCGAGTTTTTCGGGGATTTGGGCGAATATCCCCGCCTAGGTGTCGGCCACGAGCCCTTGAGCTCTGGCGGCTGCCTCGGCCCGCTGGACGGCCCACAGTTGGTCCTCGAGGGCATGGCTGAGCAGTGCAGTCTCCCAGCGCATTCGGTTCGAGGCTGCGTCCCCATCTGGAGCCCCACCTCTGTCACACTCCCATAACATATGTTCCAGGGTAGCTCTGGCCTCGCAAGACTTCCAGCGTGACGGATAAAGCTCTGGGTAACAGAGATTCAAGATCACTGGGCTCGGAAACGTTCCAGTCTGCAGCTGTCGCCACGTGACCGCCTGCTTCTTGTTCAGTTTTTGGTGTGGTGGCGGAAGTTTGCATCTGGCCAGTCTGTAATGCTGTGTAATATCCTTGAAGCTTGTGAAGCGATCCTCCCACTCCTCACCCGACGTCGCGGCCGAGGCGGCGGTGTTGACGGTGGTGGTGTTGACGGTGGCGGCTCGGTCCGTAAGGCCTCGAGCCGCCCCGCGCGCCGTCTCGTTGCCGGCGAGTGAGGTAGTGTGGGCGGGCGCCCACAAGATCTAAACGTCCCTATTTTCGGTTTTGCCAGCAAGTAAAAATCGTAGCGCTTCGGGGGAGACCCGGCCGTTGGCGAAGTTGCGGACTGCCGTCTGGGAGTCGCTGATTACCACTTCGGCCGTGGTGGTGGCCACTGCGAGTGCGATAGCCACTTCCTCCGCTGTCTCCGTGCTCCGTGCGTACCGTGACGCTAGTCTTGCAAGCTTCCTGGTGATATATTACCGCGACAGAGAATCCGCGCCTGCGCGCATACCTGGCCGCGTCCACGAACACTGCGTCTCTAGGTCTGCCATACTTCCTCTGTATGTCCTGTGCTCTTATTTCCCGCCTACCCCTGTGGTATTCGGGGTGCATGTTCTTCGGCAAAGGAAGGATGACCAACCTATCCCTGACGTTGCTTGGTATGTCGAGTTTGACACCATGCTGAGCGTGATATCCGATTCCTAAACTCTCAAGTATGTGTCTGCCCGTCGTGCTCTTGGAAAGGCGTTCGTACTGCGCTATGGTCTGTGCCTCTATCAATTCCTCCAGCGTGTTGTGGAGACCCATATCTAGTAATTTACTCGTGCTCGTGTTGATCGGTAGTCCTATCTCCTGTTTGTAAGCCCTCCTGATTAAGCCCTCTTTCTTTATCTTCTCCGCTACCTGCCACTTGAGGTAGGATGCTACATACGTTATTCGGCTCATTACGAAGGCCTGAACTAGCCTTATCATGTTGCCCTCTTTCATCCCGCTGTGTGGGTTTGCTATGCGTCTCAGTAATCTGATCGTCTGAGTGACCGCGCCTTCTAGTCTTCTGATGGTCTCACCGTTGTGGCCGTTTCCCGCGATATGTAAGCCGAGAACGCGTATGTTATCGACCCTTGGCACGGGTCGCCCGTCGGACGTCGTTAGTGTATGTCTCTATTGGGACCTTCATCATGCACCTCACCGTTGGGCTTACGGCCCCTTCGCGTGGGTTTGTAGACTAAAAGTTCTGATTTTACTGCAGAGCAGCTCAGGCCGGTGTTTTGTAAGTATCGCTCAACAGTCTCGATCGTACGTTGCAGCGTCTGCTCGATGTGCCCGTCACAGCCCTCCGTAACCCACAACGTAATGTCGTCGGCGTAAAGGCTGTGATTGAGACCTTCGATTTCTTGTAGCTTGGCTGGCAACCCCACGAGAGCTATAGCCAGAAATATTTTTCGGGTGGGGGGGGGGGGGGGGGGAGAGGGTTCAACCATACTTTATGTATGTTCGTGCGTGCGTTTATATGTGGGAGTGTATATATACGCAAGCAAAATTGAAAAAGTTCGGGGGGGGGGGGGGTTGGAACCCTCCAACCCCCCCCCCCCCCCTTCCTGCTTGGCTACGCCACTGTTGCAGTAAAACTGATAGTTGGGCGGGTTGGTTAAATGTCCGCGTGACAAAATTTCACCGTGTAATATTGTGTTCACCAAAAATAATAATAAAAAACATGGTTGATCCCTCTGTCATAGGAATCGGTATAACACGAAAGTAAAACGTGTCCTCACAGAAGTAGTTGAATGTTTACTGTACAATGATATAAAAGAGCTTACACAATGTATATTGGTGTTTATCAGGTATAGCACCGTTTAACGTGGATGCAGACACGTTGACGCTTCGTGGCACATCTGTATCCCGACGACTAACGTCTATGAGCAGTGATTAAACAAACCCTTGTGGTCAGATATGCTTGTGGTAGCTGTACGGTGGCAGCGGAATCAGAGAAAACGGTGTGATAGCCAGAAGAGCGTCACTGATTGGACGCCGAATTTGGGCTAAGGTAGGCTACTCATGGCATTTAGAGTTGTTGAACACCACTGCCCGACCAGAGGGAAACGCAACGCGCGTCGTGTCTTCCCCGTGGGCCGGCTGCGATTTTTCGTGGGGCGAGTGTAAGTTGGGAACGCCGAGTTACGGCCACGCTAAGCACTCGCGCGTCTCACAGCAATACCTTTGGTATGGATGGACGCTATGAGTGACGCCGACGCTGGTGGTAAGGTCGCCACCTGGCAGTATGTTAATGCGTCGACGAAATTGCACTTTTACTATTAGAAACGCGCCAAATGGGACGGACGCGTAGGAACGACGCTCTGAAGAAACTAATCGTAGCTTTCACAGTTATGATGCATTACTTCACTTTGGAAAAAGCACTGTGAGAGGACAGTGGTAGATATAAAAGGCGCATTTGTAATACCTACGGAGTATGTGACTGTGGCGCAGTGGATAGCGTGCCCGGCATCTCTCCTTGCGGACCAAGAGGTCGTAGGTTCGACTCCGGGTGACGGAACTTTTTTTCTTTGTCTTCTGATCATGTGTATTTTTTTCCACGTCATTTCCGTGACGGAAACACGTCACTGAAATCTTGGTGGACCCCGGCATAAAACACTTTCGTGTTAAAAAAAAACTTCCCCATCTCCCGCTAAAGGGAACCATGTGTGGATGCGAAGCAGCGGGGAGATAATTAGCTTGAGCGGGAGGAACGTCGCCGCTCTCGTTTCACGGCAGCGGTCCGTGGGCTCATCGCGGCGCTGCACAGGAGAGAGAATGAGGCGCGCGCGCTCCGTCATTTTCATACCGCGGAACTACCATGGCGCCCCCCAGCGGAGTATGCAGCTGTCACACCACCTGTCGTGCGCGCCGCTCCGTAGAGGATTCCTAGAAAAAAGGACGGGGGGGGGGGCATAGGAGAGGAGAGAGAGGGGACGTGCATGCGCTGTGGGACGCAGGAGCCGCTCCGTAGAGTAGAGGATTCCTAGAGGAGAGAGGGGGAGGGGACGCGCATGCGCTGTGGGGGATGTGGGACGCGGGAGCCGCTCCGTAGAGTAGAGGATGGGGGGTGAGCGTAGGAGAGGATAGGGGGAGGGGACGCGCATGCGCTGTGGTGGTGTGGGACGCGGAAAGGAGGGACGTACTAAGCCCCCTCCAAACACATGCAATCAAGATCAAGGAATGGGGTCAACCTGGGCGACAGACACCACCTGCCTAGCCATTGCTAAGCAGCCTCTCTGTGCTCTCGGCCATGACTCTGATGACTGTGATAGTGGTTGACGGCCTTCATATTACTACAGTGTTCTGGTTCGCATAATGGGTGCTTCCCTACTTCATGAAAGCGGCCGGACGCGGGACGGGGGACGCGGGACGCGGGAGGGACGGATAGAACCCCGAGCATAAGATGCTTCGCATCTAAAAATTACACCATCTCCCGCTAAAGGGAACCATGTGTAGTTGTGAAGCCAGCGGCCGCTAACGCTTACACTGGCGGCGGCGTTGACGCTGGCGCTCATCGCAGCGTTGCGCAGGAGAGAAAACTGGGGAGGCGCAAAGCAGGCAGTGATGAAATGGTATTTCCTACTGGAACATGCCAATCGCTGCTAATGGGCAATGAGAGACAGAAGACTCCGACTGGACACAGAGACCCGCAGTCCGCTTTTAGTCAACGCGCACGCTGCGAATTTTGATTGCTCAACAACGCACAGGAGAAATCTCCCACCGGCACCACATTGGAGGTCAAGATCCATTACCATATATATGGGGTGGCCAGTGAACGGTTGTGCAGCGCGAGCAGTTTGGTTTTTTCAACCAAGATACCTGGAAGAGAAATACATAGCCTTTTCCTTTGTTACGCGTGACATAATTGCATACACGTTGGCGAGATCAGCACATGGACTATTGGTTTCACTCGATCAAGAAAAGGCATTCGATCGCCTCGAACATAGCTTCATATTTAGCGTAATGGCAGCCTTTGGCTTCTCACAAAACTTCATTGAGCTTCTCAGAAATGCATACAGAAATATACACAGCACGTTGTTTCTTGATGGTTTTGAGAGTGCTCCATTTCCTGTTACCCGCGGTGTTCGCCAGGGTTGTCCTCTATCCCCTGTACTTTTTGTACTCAGCCTCGAACCATTCCTGCGCTCGTTACTTGCCGATCCATACGTTCGAGGCCTTCCACTACCAGGTAGTGGTACCGTGAAGGTGACAGCGTTCGCCGATGACATCACGTTGTATTTGAAGAATGAGGACAGCTTATCCCGTAGTCTGCGGCTTTTTGGCTGAGTATGGGACTATTTCAGGTGCTGCGTTGAATTTTGCAAAATGTCGATATTTATTTATTGGTTCCCCAGACGCCTGCCTCAGTCACTTTTTTGGTCTTCAAAAAAGCGACTCTATTCGCATTCTAGGGCTTGATTATACCCACTACGGTATATCAGCCTCAGTGTGGGTTTCAGTACTCGAAGATCTAAAACGCCACGTCCGGGAAGCCCAAGAGTACGATTTACCGCTCTTGGAAAGAAGGTACTTAGCACAGACTGTGTTTTGCGGCCGTGCTTGGTACATATCTCATGTCGTACAGCCCCCCTTACGAATAACCAAGTCTTTGCAATCCCCCCCCCTTGGCTCATTTTTCTGGTCAGGTGGAACGGAGCTGGTTTGCCGAGCAGCGCTTGGGCAACCACGCAGCTGCGGTGGATTCGCATTCCCATCCGTGTCTGTTCGCTGCCGGCTGCTTGCCCTGCGATTCATGCATTCGCCTGTTACACGGTGACCAGTGTACCGCGCGCGATCTCGCCTGCTATTTCTTAGGCACTAAGGTACGCTATTTGCTACCGGAAGCACGACTTAATTCTGCGCCACATGCTCTTGACGTACCTGCATTTTACTCCACGGCTGTAGCATTCTATCGCCACGCACAGCAGGTTTGTCCTGATCTAGACATTCTAGAAAACCGTATTGTAGACACAACGGCGGCCCTGCTGCTCCCTCTGGTGCCTCCAGCCCGTCCTAGTACGATCGGGACGTGTCTCGTGGAGCGCGATAACGGCATCCTTTTTGCCTGGCCATCTCCGTGACTTCATGTGGCGTCTAGGATGGAGAGTACTCCCAACACGGGACAGGCTGGAGAGGTGGGGCATGATACCATCTTCCACTTGTCCTAACTGTCCGCTACAGGAGTCTAACCAGCACGTGCTGCAGCAATGTGTCATTGCAAAAGTATTTTGGAAAGCCGTTAACACTGGTTTCCGTGGCCTTGGTGTTAACCGCTTTGTCACATCAGGTCGTTGCTCGCGTGGTCGCTTTGCACGCCTTTTCTAATTGCCGCGGGAGCTTTTTGCTTATGGCGTAACAGGTGCGAGGCTGTTGCAGCAGGTCATCGTCGTCGTGCGCTCTTTCCGATTCTAGAACGCTTATACTCCGAACTCCTATCGTTTCTGTCGGAGGAATTGTTCTTCCTTGGGGAGGAGGAATTTCTGCGGCAGTGGTCGTGCCGCTTCCTGTCGATTGTAGATGGACGTGTGCAGCTAGTTTTCCATCTGGCCTGGTTCTTGTAGCCAGGTCATGAGACAGTAACTCATCAGTGTATATAATCCAGATTTGTTTAATATTTCTGTGTGTGTGTGTCCCCGTACGGGTGTAGGTTCTTGTATATGTGCACTTCGTGCTAACACTGTAAATTATGTAAATTACACGCGCCATTACATCAACTGTACATATTCGCTGACATTTTCACCAAGCCTTGTATATTCTGTATATACATCGTCATGTACTTTGTGTATATTGTGATAAGTATGTGTATGTTAGTGCTTAGTAGCATATGTTAGCGACACTCTATGGACTTGGACGCTTTTGTTAAAAGGATGTCATGTACATTGTACTTAGTCATTTGTGTATGTTACTGTCCTTGTCGTATAGACACTGTTTCCGTGTGCTCCTAGTGTCCCACGATTGAATAATTTTTTTCTAAACACAGAAACTCGCTAGCAGACGCTGCCTGCGTCTGCGTCGCGAGGCGAGAGAGGGGGGGAGCGCAGGAGAGGAGAGAGAGGGGGGGACGCGCATGCGCAGTGGGAGTGTGGACGCCGCGGGCAGAGATGCCTAGATGAGAGAGGGGGGAGCGTAAGAGGGGAGAGAGGAGGGGAGGCGCATGCGCAGTGAGGGTGTGGTTGCCGCGGGGAGGGATGCCTAGAGGAGAGAGAGGGGGGAGAGGAGGTTTTTTATTTTTATTTTTTTTTGAAAGGCTTGCGCATGCGCAGTAAGGGTGGTCACGCCGCACACCACCGGATTAAGCTTCGCCATAAGATGCTTCACATCTAAAGGAACAGGCCACGTTGACCGATCAGATGGTGCCAGGAGCTGGAGCGAAGAAGACGCGTTGGCCTGGCCGGACGTCAACGTTCGGGAGGCCAACACTGTCCGAGGTACCTCGTCGGACGGCAACGTCCGAAGGACTTCGCAAACAACACGTCTTCTGCCCCGGCGCCCAGCGGACGCAGTACCTGCGACAACCCGCCTGGCCCTTCTCGTCCGGCCGCATCGACGCCACCGCACTTACTTCGTCGAGCCCCTAAGACGTGAGCGCGTTGTTTCTCTGAACTGCCTTCTAAAGACGCTTCGCGAATTCATTGTGCTTGGTGTGCTTTTATATTTGTCTCGTCTGTGCATTTTTGAGTTTGAGGATATGTTTGTGTGCCGTTTGCGTCCTCTTCCTTGCTGCCCTAGCCAGCGTCTCTGACACCACACACTAAGCCTGCTTCCCGAACCTTATTCCGTTACACTCGGTTTTCGTCACAAGATGCACAGCTCAATGTTGAGCCCATAAGTTGGTGAGAAATATTTTAGTTCATGTCATGATGTAACGCGTCAAACATAAATGGCCTATATTCAGTAACTAAGTACTTTCTGTGTTACAAAGACTGGCCCGAAATGACCAAAATATTCATGATGTGGGTCTAGCATGCAGTCTAATACTTCTTGGGGTGTATTTGAAGTGACTTTTAGAGATTTACTGATCATATACTCAATGAAGTTGCATAACTCAAGATGTCTCAGTGCAGAAGCTTTGATGACCCCTCTTCTTTTTCTTTTTTTTTCATGCGAACACAGTTATTCAGGGGCACTAAAATTTTCTTGCGTGAAAGAGGAACAGTAACTGTGTTTACGTTATTGTCGGCCCTATGCTGCGTGCGCTGCAGCATTACCAGAACTATTGTAATTACGAACAAGGCACGTACTTCAGCTGCAAAGGCCAAGATGAATTTTGGCAGTCGACCGCACGATTCTAAGTGTGCACATACAAAGGTGCGTAGACTGTGCCTTTGCGTCGTTCAGCCACCGGTCATAGCTTCACGTAATCACTGTATTCTTCTTGCAGTGCTAATATAATCCTACATGATGTGCTCCCGAGGAAATTCTGTAGAGCGAAACAGACTAGGACCAGAAGAGACACTTGAAAACCAGATCAATTAGCCCATTACAAGGTTCTTCTGTGCTCTATAGCTGTGTTTGGTTGTTAGGATACATCAGGATCAAATGGAAGAACTGCACGAAAGGTACATCGCACAGCTGTTCTGCTGGGCCTGTTGGCAATATTGTAAACCTCATTCGTTACGCATTAATCCTCGAACTTTTCTTCGTGCTCAAGAAAGAGCTGCTTTAGGGTGTTAGGTTTGCCTGAACAGCGTGTTCTTGGTCGGGTTGATAGGAGCATGACTTATCTCTTATCGACCGGACCAAGAACACGCTGTTCAAGCATGCCTAACACCGTAAGAGCATGACTTATAACCCGCCACGGGTTATAGACCTTATGAGAAATTTCTGCCATCTGTCGGATGTTTGACGAAGCTACCGATTCGGCGCCATGGGGGAGGCTTGTGTCCGAACCGCATTGCTGTCGCTATCTATAGCTTCTTGCTTGTATCTGCTTTGATAGTAATCAATCGGGGCATAAAAATGTCAGACGAGTGTGTAAGGACCTGTTTACGTTGCCGGCATTACGTAGTCACTCGCGTGGACAGTTATTACGTGTAAAGAACTGCCTCACAACGGAAAACGAAAGTACAAGTTCGTCACCGAGTCACATATAAGCCTGCTGTCGTTGAGCATTAAGCAATGCGCTAGGTTATAAATGTCGTCTCTCTGTTTTCAGTGTAGTAAACAAAGCATTGCTAACCATCTGAATGTCCTATGCGTAATGTAGGATGGTTCTACTCGCTGTTGTGCTAGTTGGTACATGTCTGGAATGTGAATAGTTAACTTCGCGCCAAAATCGCTGCCACACTGAAAGGACGAAGAAACCCATTTACAGGAAAAGGGCGTCCTTGTCCTTTCTATGTCTTTCTTTGTATTTCAGTGTGGCCGTGATTTTCTGGCTCGAAGTTGACTGTTGATTCTAGGGCGGTTGGGAAGAAGCTCTAGCGCGCGACGCGACTAGAACATCGATGACGGTAAATAAGAAAGTGCTGTTGACCCATTTGAAAGCGTATATCTTAAGGGGAAACCTACGTCCTCATGTACCACGCATCTAATTGTCAATGAAATGTCCGCTCTTCTTACTTTGTTAAATAAAAAACAATATTTCGCTGCGGTAGTCAACGACTTAAGTTATGTATTGAACTAGCGCCTTACAATTTCAACCATTTGCAGCAAGACAGTTTCGCGTCGCCAACTGAGCACTTGTAAAACCACGTCAGCGCGTAAACGGCGGATAGCGCACCCACGGTCGAATGTAATCCATTGCCCGGAACAGCACTTTTCTCACTTTCATACGATAGGTGCCACACACTTGAACCATATGTTAACAGTTCATAGCACACAGGGTGGATAAAGGATTGTTTTCCTAGTGGCAGGCCCGTAGCCAGAAATTTTTTTCGGGGGGGGGGGGGGGGGGGGCACCTGTTGAAAACCTTGAAAACTCCCTATTTTCATTATTTTTCTCGTTAAAACACCCCCTCAATCCGAATTTCAGGGGGGGGGGGCCCTAGCCCCCCCCCCCCCCCCCTGGCTACGGGCCTGCCTAGTGGGATGAGCTTTGGGAGAACCTGATATGTCCTATTCTTGGGGTATACAACAAAAAAAATTAAAGGGGGGTGAGGAGTGGTCAGGAAATTCGGGCCGGCCTTTTTCAATATGGCTCGGAGAGCACCTAAAATGCTTGAGAAATATGCCTAGTGAAGCAACACTCGCGCAAAGCATCACACCAAACGCTACCTGGTTAACCCATTAGGGACCGGTTTCTTTTTTTATGAGTATTGTGAAAGCAGATGCGGTTTTTAATCGTATCTACATCTGTATAGATCACACTGAAAATTTCATCGTGAAGAAGCTCTTAGTTCACCAAATATGGCCCGTGACAATATGGTCACGCTAGGCCCTTAGGCTACAGCGAAAATCACAAAGTGACGAATTTTGTTTCAGGCCTTGACACATCGCGGGAAAAAAAATCAGGGATTTGTTGGGCACTTATTGTAAAAATAACGGAAAGCACGAAATGCACATGCCGACGTCGCATTTATTGCATTGTGTGGTCACCATGCTGTTGCAGTTGTCTCTAGCGCACAGGCGCCTTTTGCCGTTAGGCACATCTTCAACGAAGTGGACTGTTTGGTCATTCAAAATGTGGACCACAAGGCCCACTGTCAACAAGCGTCGACGTTCTTCTACAGCCAGTCCCTTTTGGCTTGTTATCCTATCTTGTCATGTAGCTTTGAGGGATTTGCGTCCGGAATTCAGCTGAGTGACGTTAGATCATGTGCTGCGCGTAAGGACCGCACTTTGCTTATGGCTACGTCGCAAAGTGAATATCGCTCTCCACGGTTTCCTGCTACGAATTGAAATCCGGTAGGCATCTACGTTCGCATTCATCTGGTCAGTGCCTCCTGTGAGGCAATTATATTGGGTAACGGCATTAGGGCGAGTAATTTGGATCTTCTGTGCGCTTGAAGATAACTCCGCGTAAGGGCTTTTATCTCCTACACCTAAGCAGGCATTTGCTGATTCATCGCCTTGTTCTTCATACTCTGCTTCATCTTCATCATAGTCGCATCCACTGATGCGACGGCCGTCAGCAAGCACCGTTTTAGCACCTGCTCTAAGCTGCCTACTAGTTAGGATGTCTGCGACTCAGGTGCATGGAACGCCAGGTGGTCAAAATTTCCGGAGCCCTCCATTACGGCGTCCCTCATAATCATGTGGTAGTTTTGGGACGTTAAATCCCAACAGTTATTATATAATATACTTAGGTTGTCGACGAGACTACCAGAATCCTTATTTGCGAAATCTTTGTCTGAGTAGGTGGTAGCCTCCGATAGCTCAATGTAGATAGCCGACATATCTTTATCGTCCTCTTCGAGTACTCTGGCTATATCATTTAAAGTAAACCTAGGCATACAATAAATTCTATGCCCAGGTTTACTTTAAGTGTAGTGGACTCACCCTAGAAGAAGCGTAAAGCGAAGGAACGAACTTAACCAAAATACGGAGCCTAAAGGCCTAGCGTGACCATATGGTAACACGTAAAACAACACGCTTGTTCGTGAGCAAGACTTTAGTTATCAGTGTTGCCATCGATGGGCGTGAGAAATCCGCTAGAAAGCAATAAGAAATCCGCCAGATTCAGCTAGATTCTAAAACATATCCGCTAAATTTCCCGCTAAGACCCTAATTTATTAAAAAGAAACAGTGAAATTTCGTATGATGAAAACCATTATCATTCTTAAAGGCTCCCCAAACTATGAGAGCTGAACATATAAAAGAGTCTTCCAAAAATTGTAACTAGAATGCTAGAGGGGCTTCAGTGCTACAGTTGTCATCAACGTCATCATAGATGAGGCTAAAATTTACAAATGTTCACTAACGTTGGGCGTTGGGCTAGTTGGTGCAGCATAATTCCAATGTTTCACAGCGCAGTAGGGCGATTTTTCTCCACTGGGTTTCAACGCTGCGATTGATTTCGGGGGGCACTGGAATTGCTTCCAGCAGATGAATCAATGGCTCCTATATGACGCAAAAAGTGTTTTCGACAGACAAAAGTGATGTCTTCTGGAGAACTGTGATGAAGAGAAGTCGCTGCCTGATTTGATCAACTAGCGTGGTAATAAACCTTATGCATCTTTCTCGCATCACAGCTTCATCTGCGAGAGAAAACCCATCGGTCTTCTCAGCCTTCATGCTGTCAACGTACGTCTCAAAGAAGTAGCCCAGATATGGCTTGGGGTTAAAGTGGTCCTCACGTCTAGAAATTTGAACGTCCACCTTCTCTATCGGAATCACGATACTACGAAGTAAGCTTCAAAGCAAAGTGATGAGGTCTTTCGGCAGCTTTGTTTGATCTACATCTATCGCCTCGAATGCCTTGTTAACCTCTGAACATCTGTCAGAATCGGTCTCAAAAGAAGAAAGTACCCAAGATTGATCTGATTCTCATACACACCGTACAGCACTTCTGTCGCGTAGCACTTTTCAGGGCGCCTCGCCATCTTCAAATGCATCTTCAACTCGGCCCACTGGTCTACGATCCTTGAAACAGCTATTTCGACGAGGCATATCCACCGCGTCGTGCACTCTTGCAAAATTTTCAGTGGTTCATCGCCGCAGTTCATCAGACCGTGGAACTTCTCGTATGCAATTTACCGGGCAGGGGATCTTGCCAACCAGTAGTACGTTTCGCTGATTAGGTATTCTAAGTTTCTCGGCAATGCTTCCGACGATTTTGAATCAGTGCACTGAGTGAGGCATCCGCCAGAAATCCGCTATGTATGAAAATGGCCCGTCGAAAAATCTGCTAGCCGCCAGACAAATTTTTTTCCCGTCAGAATCAAATAAAATCCGCCAGATTTAGTGGAAAATCCGCTAAATTGGCATCACTGTTAGTTATTCTACTTCAAATTTTCACCGGAGATTGCATAGTGCACGTTTCTACAGTGACATGTGCATCACCCTATTGCAAGAGATCTGTTTACCCGAATGACTTTGCATGCCGACGCGCCGAAGTGTAGAACCACTATTTCGCGCCTGGTTTAGCAGCTCCCCAATAAACAAAGAACACTTCTGCCACATGGTGTCTGTAAGGAGCACCCTGAGCTATCACAAGGCGTATTGCCGTGATTTTGGCGGGGTTTTTTAAACCAGTATAAATTGAAAGGCTTCGCCGGGATTTGCGTGACCATATGGTCATGCTGGTACCTAATGGGTTTTAAACTCTACAATCGAAAACAAACTACAAAAAAAATTAGACAGATCCCAAGTACCATGGGAATCGAGGTTATGCGAAGCATCCGGAGGTAAGGTGACTGGTTTGTAATTTTTGTTATTGAGCGAAACGTTATGAAATGGCGCTAAAGATATGTACAAATGTTGCACGCAAAGACATGTTGAACAGTCGCATATGTTTCATATAACCAGTTGTTTACAGTTGTGTAACGATGCCAACAGAAACATGGGTATTGCCAGCACCAGAAGCCGTAAACTGATATGTGGAGCTTGTGCTTGCAAGGATGGTAGCCCTGGATAGTGCTACGTAAACCAACTACAGTGAATGACGCTTAAGTATACAACTGACGTCAACCTGACATGACTCCTTCGTAAAAGGAGTACGTATGTAATGTTTATAAAATTAGATAGCCAACACTGCAACCACAATATACATTTCACCAATATTACGCCTGCATAGGGTGTTCTTCCAAAGCAGTTTCAAGACCTGACGTGGCTCTGTGGTAGAATGCTTGATTGCCACGCAGAATTCTTGGGTTCGATTGCTGCTGGGACTCTTATTTCTATTCTTTGTATTCCTCGCGTCAACGCCGCCGATGTCCATTTTTCTTAACGCTGTCCCCTTTAAATTACCAGTATCAACGCCACCGATGTCAGTTTCTCTTAACGCTCTTGCATTTAAATTACCAATGCCTGTTCTCGCCGTTTCTGGGTAGGTATAAATTGTCAAAGTCCTGTGGCGCATACCCGCATTCCGCGGCCCGTGGTATACGGGTATGAGCCACACGTGTCTGGAGAAATGAGTTTGACGGCGTACGCGACGGGATTTTCACGTTATTCATGTCATGACCAGCCAGACATATTTGTCAATACCTCTGTAGCGAGAGACGAGACGTGAGAGACGACGTGAAGGCGGCGTCTCGCCACTTCATTCGGGAAGACCAAGCGGAGCGGCGATGGCTGCCAGCGTCCAAACCGCCAGGCGCGAGAGCTCGTTCTGACTAGCTCGCGCCTCGAGCTCAGCAAGAGCTGCGCGAGGGGCACGACGCGGTGGCATAGAAAATGATGACGATGATGAAGGTTGATGATGATTGCGCTACAGATTACTCCCCCCCCCGCAGAAATGAACCCGGAATGAAAACAATGAGAGCGTATATACAAGTGGTGAGGTCGCGAAACGAAAGGGTCCGCGAGCAGTCCAGTCGTCAACGTGGTGAGGCGCAGGGTCTCTACGATTGTTCCGGCGGGCGGCACTGGGAGTTGCGCAGCGGGCGAGGTTGGCGACGAAGGGACGCTGTTGGGAGCAGCGAACGAGACCAGAAACGTGAAAATCGGCACCAGTTGGTGTGTCGACGGTGCCGGTAACGGTGGGGGGCGGTGGTCCATCACCGGCTGTGGCTGCTGCATCGTCTGCCGTGTAGATGACCGATAAGGCATCGGTCTTGCGCTGTAGATCACGGCGCTAGACGTCGTTTGATGCGTCGGCGCTTGTAGGTCAGGCGAGTCGATGACGTGCGACGCGAGATCGAGCGGTGCGTGTGTGGTGTCGCAGTTGTCTGGGGGGCATCGCTGAAGTTGAAACTGTGGAGCACGTCTCCTCTATTGTGGTCCAGTCATTCCCTTTGGGCGCCTGTTGCTTGTGAAGGCGGATGTTGGGGACCACTGGAGGCGCACTGAACACTGCAGGGGGGACGCGAAGAAGTCGTGTCATATACAGTCGCAGGACCACCGAGTGCAACCAATACAGGTGAGCATGTTTGTGGGGCGGTGGGTTGGTTGCCTGCCTGCGTGGTCGGTAGGGCAGACGAGGTCTGCTCTACCTGTGACACGCCAGATGAGAGGTCATCGAGTGTATCAGTCATGGTTGCAGCGTCCCGCACGTTCGGCCGTGGGTGGTGAGGCACACGAATCTCTGCTGCGGTAGACTTCCAGGTCGATGATGGTCCCAGCTGGCAAGATGCGCAAGGTGTCGATGTCGATGAAAAGGCGGGTTCGTTACACACAATCGATTGCCATGCCTCCGCGATTGGCGGTCGCATAGCGGACGATACGATGTCCGCGGCCGTGGCAGACTCCAGAGCGTGTGGCGAGGAAGCCGTCATGGAGTCTGGCGGCACAGACGTGTCGTCAGCCGGCGTAGGCGGGGACGACGGGCGGATGGCGGGCATGCCTGATGGACCGTCGGCCGAGGGCGTCGAAGAAACGCACCTCGTGGTGGACTGGTTGACGGCAGCAGAAATGTCCGGAACCTCGTCGGGCCGCTCGTCGGGTGCGGGAATCGCTGCGCCGGTGGCCGGGCGAGAGGTTGAAGGAGACGTAGCCGGGGGAGTTAGGTCCTGTTCAAGTGAGGGCTGCGGGCCGTTTGGTACCGCTCGCTGCGCGGCCGGGGAAACCTGGAAGTCGCGGGTCCCCGGAAGCGGGCGGTAGGTGTGGCCGTAACACGCAAGCACCGCAGCGCAGAGGTCGTCGTATGGCTGCGGGCTGGAGCTCGACGCAGCAGCGAGATGACGCAGCTCTACCGGAAGAGCGTCGAGTAGGATGGCGTGCATCGTCGGCTGTTCCGTGACGCCATTGATCGCGAGAGTGGCGTCGAGCTGATAGAAGAACGCTCGGGGGTAGGCCGGGTGGAAAGACTTCACTGGCGGGCAGAGTCGCGGAGCATGGTCAGCGGCCGCTCGTCGAAGGGCGCGTCCTCCGGGTCACCACTGTAGCGAGAGACGCGAGACGTCGTGAAGACGGCGTCTACCCGTCTGGCTGGACGCGGCACCCGCTATCGCTTCGCTTCTCCAGCGTCCCAAATAAAGCTGCGACCACGGCACGGCCTCGTCTAGTCTCCTTGCTCTACACCTCTTACCCTCCCATACAAATTTTGGTCTACCCCAAGTTAAGGAGCCCATCACGAGAGCACCCAGACGTAGGCGGCTAGATAGATAGATAGATAGATAGATAGATAGATAGATAGATAGATAGATAGATAGATAGATAGATAGATAGATAGATAGATAGATAGATAGATAGATAGATAGATAGATAGATAGATAGATAGATAGATAGATAGATAGAAACGCAAAAGTGCTTACAGTATGCAAAGAAATGTTTCGCATTTAAAACACGCTCCACCACAATCGGTGCGTTCGCTGAGAATCGATGACCCGCATGAGCTACCTGTCCAATAACCGGTGTCACACGGGCACTTTCGATCGCGATCAGGGCTGATCCGGAGTAGCTAGGCTCGATCCGGGTGAGGTGTTCCCACACGGTCATCTTAATCGTGATCAGATCCTATTGGGATCAAGACGATCGCAAGCATCGCATGGCGATACGCTCCCTGATCGTGATTTGACAGACGTCTGCGCCAAGTGCAATACATATTAGTTTGGACCGTGTAGGTGCCCGTGTGACACAAGTATAACATGTAATATTTATCACAATGTAATAACGAAAGTAATGACGTCAACAGCAGTACATACATGCGCAAGTAGCCGCAATGCATCTTTGAGGCTCGTACACGAAGCCGGATTGTCTGTGCCTGCATGCGCACGGCGCGAAAACTGTGTCGTTCCGGCATGACAGGCAACAATGTTCTCTGATGAGTGTCAATGCTGTCAAATACCGGCATCTATTGAGAACGGCGAATGTAAACACGGCGTTAGTCGAAAGCAGCCGCCAGACCATCGGAACGATCTGCTGCTTCTCGTCGGCCGCGAGGAAGTGCAATAACGCGGAGGATAATTTTCTGCAAACCTGTTTTC